>CM055739.1:10646512-10754012 GCA_029465975.1 Dallia pectoralis
GGTCACAGGAACAGGCAGGAACACAAGAGAACCTTGGAAAGCCAGAGCTAGTTAGCGGCGGTAATGCTCTGCTTTTATAGAGGATCAGTGGGTGTTGTATTGGTGTTGTTGTTAAAGGACAATACAGAGGATGGGTTTTACTGTGGCGTGAGCAACTAGATGGGAAAGTCTCTCCTATCCTTTGTTTATGAGGCGGTTGACCTCTGAACCCCATCGATCCATCTCCAATTAATACTTTCCCGTCAGTCGTAATTTGTGCAAAACCGAGCAGAGCAATGAGGCGCAACCTAATCGTCCCTCACTGATGATGTCATCCGCACGGGAACACAGCATGTTGCCTCGCACATTCAAACTCCTCTAGCGGTGACATCATACCTGCAGCCATTCCCCCCACGATGAATCAATTAAAGGAAAAGCTTTTATCCAAGGCAACTTGCAAATCATCAGCCTCCAGTTGTGTGTGTATGTGTGTGAACAAAGATTTCAGTTTGGTTTCGGGTGTAGCAATATCGGATTTGAACCCTCGGTGTGTCACAGTTCCTGGGTCCGGTGGATTGTGATGGCGGAGGTGAGATCTCTGGTGGGAAAGGGCTCACGGGGTCCCGGGCCAGCCCAGACTGCCAGGGTGTCTGAGGGGAACACCAGAGGCTGAGGTCTGGACCCTCTCCGAATCCTCCAGACTCATCCTTCCTTCCTTCACATCACATCTCCCTTCCTGTTGTGGCCCTCAGGCTATCTGTAGCATGCGGCTACTGCCTCTGGTACTGATGTTACAACTCACAGAAAATTTCAGAGACATTCTTGGAAAACAGAGAAAGAGAGAGGGTGATTTGAAGACACCACACTCCCGCTCCATTTATTTATCTCTTTCTACTGATCTCTCCATTAAATACTACTGCTATTGCTCTCTCTCTAATAAATACTACTGCTACTGCTCTCTCTCTAATAAATACTACTGCTACTGCTCTCTCTCTAATAAATACTACTGCTACTGCTCTCTCTCCATTAAATACTACTGCTACTGCTCTCTCTCTAATAAATACTACTGCTATTGCTCTCTCTCTAATAAATACTACTGCTACTGCTCTCTCTCCAATAAATACTACTGCTACTGCTCTCTCTCCATTAAATACTACTGCTACTGCTCTCTCTCCATTAAATACTACTGCTACTGCTCTCTCTCTAATAAATACTAATGCTATTGCTCTTTCTCTAATAAATACTACTGCTACTGCTCTCTCTCTAATAAATACTACTGCTACTGCTCTCTCTCTAATAAATACTACTGCTATTGCTCTTTCTCTAATAAATACTACTGCTATTGCTCTCTCTCTAATAAATACTACTGCTACTGCTCTGTCTCTAATAAATACTACTGCTACTGCTCTCTCTCCATTAAATACTACTGCTACTGCTCTCTCTCTAATAAATACTACTGCTACTGCTCTCTCTCCATTAAATACTACTGCTACTGCTCTCTCTCTAATAAATACTACTGCTACTGCTCTCTCTCTAATAAATACTACTGCTACTGCTCTCTCTCTAATAAATACTACTGCTACTGCTCTCTCTCTAATAAATACTACTGCTACTGCTCTCTCTCTAATAAATACTACTGCTACTGCTCTCTCTCTAATACATACTACTGCTACTGCTCTCTCTCTAATAAATACTACTGCTACTGCTCTCTCTCTAATAAATACTACTGCTACTGCTCTCTCTCTAATACATACTACTGCTACTGCTCTCTCTCTAATAAATACTACTGCTACTGCTCTCTCTCTAATAAATACTACTGCTACTGCTCTCTCTCTAATACATACTACTGCTATTGCTCTTTCTCTAATAAATACTACTGCTACTGCTCTCTCTCCATTAGACACTACTGTTACTGCTCTCTCTCCATTAGACACTACTGTTACCTCTTTCTCTCTCTCTTTCTCTCTCCATCAGACACTACCGCTACCTTTCTCTCTCTCTCTCTCTCTCTTTCTCTCTCTCTTTCTCTCTCACTCTCTCTCTCTGCATCTCTCTACCTATCAATTTCTAATGCTAACTCTCTCCCTCTCCGTTGCTCTCTTTCTCTCCGCGCGCCAGGGGAACTGGGTACAAGGCCCTGTGAGCACACAGGACTCCACTTTCATGAATCATGCCCACGAAAGAAAGAAGAGGGTGAAAAAAAGATGAGGAAGAGCAAACGCTTTGAAGAAGGAGAAAGGAGGGGGAAGAAAAGGGGTTGCGGTCCCTAAGATACAAAGACACAAAACTCAGGGGGGGTCAAAGGTCACTGGTTTTCTCCACACATCGTACCATCATTAGCTATCTATAGACGCCTATAGACGCTGTATTGATCTCGCAGTGTGAACTAAACACACAACAACCTTGATTCCACACATTAAAAAAACATACAATATAAACAACGAGCAATTTAGAAGCAGCGCTTTCTTGTTTGTATTCACCCTCCTGTGTCACTGAACTCCCAAATAATCGGACCAGGACAAATTGACGGTCCTAAAGTACTGTATGTTATCAGGTCAGGTTATGTGGTCGGATAAAAACACATGCATCCTATGAAAAAGTTGTAAGGTCATTGTCCACATGAACGGAGAACTCCCACTTTGGTTCCTCGTGTGGTGCGTCACCTGTACGGGTCGAACCGGTCCAGTATCTATACGTGGCGGAGCACGGTACCACCTAATGCCCATCGCTCCATTTCCACATCACTGAACAATTTCCACAGCTGTACGCCGGATTACTTTCCTGAAATGGGAGAGAAAATGGATTTTCACTTTCCGGTGGGGACATTTTTAAGACCGCCTCTACACAGGTGTCGGGGGTGTGTGTGTGTGTGAGGGGGGTCTTAATGGAGTTATGCAAATTCCCCCGTGCTAATCCCCTGGATAGAGGCATTTCGCCAGAGATGAAAGTTGAACAGTTGTGTTCAACATGGATCCATGCGTTCTAACGTGTACAGACTGTGTCAAGTTGGTGTATATCTGTGCTGTAGTTGTGTACAGATACTGTGTCTAGATGGTGTATATCTGTGCTGTGGCTGTATATAGATAGTGTCTATATGGTGTATATCTGTGCTGTGGCTGTGTACAGATACTGTGTCTAGATGCTGTATATCTGGGCTGCTGCTATGTACAGATACAGTGTCTAGTTGGTGTATGTCTGTGCTGTGGCTGTGTACAGATACAGTGTCTAGTTGGTGTATATTTGTGCTGTGGCTGTGTACAGATACTGTGTCTGGATGGTGTATATCTGTGCTGTGGCTGTTGAGTTTTTCTCCCATCTGCCTTCTCTATCAGTAACTGGCTGGTTTCTTTTCAACCCATATCCATCAGGGGTATTTTCCAAGACGGTACATTTAATTCACTTTCATTTTTCATTTGTGTTTTCAGGTTCTGTTTGCAGTGAAATTAATACATTTGTTCTGTTGTTTTTTCATACATTCCATTTTTATTTGTTGTAGCTTTTCTTTTATTGGCATTGACTTAACTGTATCCATGACTTAGCTGTATCCATGACTTGGCTGTATCCATGACTTAGCTGTATCCATGACTTGGCTGTATCCATGACTTAGCTGTATCCATGACTTAGCTGTATCCATGACTTAGCTGTATCCATGACTTAGCTGTATCCATGACTTAGCTGTATCCATGACTTGGCTGTATCCATGACTTAGCTGTATCCATGACTTAGCTGTATCCATGACTTAGCTGTATCCATGACTTAGCTGTATCCATGACTTAGCTGTATCCATGACTTGGCTGTATCCATGACTTAGCTGTATCCATGACTTAGCTGTATCCATGACTTAGCTGTATCCATGACTTAGCTGTATCCATGACTTAGCTGTATCCATGACTTAGCTGAATCCATGACTTAGCTGAATCCATGACTTGGCTGTATCCATGACTTAGCCTTATCCATTACAATATTTATGTTAATGTGTGATTTTACCTGGCTCAGAAAAAAATTCTCAATTCTCCCAATTTATCTGGCAGCCTCTGGATCAACTGATCTTCAGAGGTCAAAGACAGAAACCACAAACTACGAGTGTGAGGAGTAACGTGAAGTTAGCAGACTCATAGGTAATAATAACGCATTGGAGAGGCGTGTCTACAGCTCGGCATGTGGCTCGTCCAATCAGCATACGTCATCTACGTGTGTGTGTGTTATGGTGCCTGGCCTCTCGTCTCTGCGTTGTGGGTGACCACCTCCCTGTTTCTCCACCCTCTGTCCCCACCTCCTTCCCTCCTCCGGGTGAGTCACAGGCCCAGCGTGAGCGGGCCTCTACCCACAACCCCCTGCTGCTTGTTTAGAACAACAACAGAGGGAGACAGAGGAATCAGACAGAAACAGAAAGGAAGGATGGGTGTAGGGAGGGAGGGAGGGAGGGAGGGATGGTTGGGGCAAGGAGAAGGGAGAGAAGGAGGAGTAGGAGGGAACAAATAAGAATACAGGCAGTGGGAGAGAGGTGATGCTGTGTAGATTAGCAGTTTTCAAATCTTTCCAGTGCTGGTTTGTTTGCCTTGGCAAAAAGTGATTCTCAGAGCCTTTCGGAGCAGTTGGTAGCTCAGTGGTAGAGTGCATGCTTTGTGTGTACGACCTCCTGGGTTCGAATCCCAGCTGCTCCCCAGGTCGCCGATGCAAATGAGAAATTCTTCTCAATCAGCCTACATGGTTGAATAAAGGTTAAATAAATAAAAAAACCTGTACACTTACCAGCCAACAACCATGAATGGGTTTGTCTGAACCAAAACCTCTCCATGTCCAGGTCAACCCATCGTCCTGTACTAGCCTTTTGTAGGACACCAACAGTATGCCAGGATTTAAACTTTTAGAGCAGATGCAACTTTATTTAAAAGCTAGCTGTTTATTTTTTATTGTTTTAGGTTGCATTTTTCCGATTCACAACAGTCCTTTAGACGTTACTTCCTTTCCTGACTCACCAAGAACCTTCTGATCTATATTTCTGATTCTAATTCACAAAGTATAATGAATAATGTATATTTGTGGATTCAGTAAGAACCTTAAGAACTATCTTTCTGTTACTTATTCCTCTATTTCTTGTTCACTCAGAACCTATAGAATAGCTTTCTTTAGCTGTATGCCTTTTTCTCCTTCCTTGTCTCCAGGTATTGACTCAGTCGCGCCGACGCAACTCTGACAGCCTGCAATCCTATTAAGACATCTTTAGGGGTGGGCTAATGGAAATTGATCAATGATTTAGATCATTTCAGGTGAAGCCAATTAATCAATGGTCACTGATGAAGACGGTGAACGCCGGGCTCAGCCCTTCATCCCAGCGGTCCCTGGCACCAGCTCTATGTGGCTCTCAATTAGACAGAGCACCAGGGGGAGTTGGCAGAGAACTTGAAAAACGTTAGAACTGCATGTCACCTTTAGGGACGTCGTCTCATAGAGAGAAATAGGCAGGTGAAAGGAAACATGATGGAGAGAAAGCAGTTCAATGAGATAAAAGAGGCTGAGACTAGATAAGAGATGGCGAAAGACAAAGGGATACAGAGAGAGAAGGTAGAAATGCGATAGATGGAAAATATGCTGTAATTGTAGTGTACTAAATACCTGGATGGCCAACCAAAAGCATTGTTTGCTAGACAACGTCTTGGAAACTCTGCATGCAGCGTTTAGCAAAAGTATTCTTAGAATCAGAAGTACCATACATCACGGAACCCCAAATACCCTAAGTATTTTCAGAGTATATATCACAGAACCCCAACATACTGTTTATACCATATAGAAACGTACTGTTTATACCATATGGAAACGTACTGTTTATACCATATAGAAACGTACTGTTTATACCATATAGAAACGTACTGTTTAAACCATATAGAAACGTACTGTTTATACCATATAGAAACGTACTGTTTATATCATATAGAAACATACTGTTTATACCATATAGAAACGTACTGTTTATACCATATAGAAACGTACTGTTTATATCATATAGAAACATACTGTTTATACCATATAGAAACGTACTGTTTATACCATATAGAAACGTACTGTTTATACCATATAGAAACATACTGTTTATACCATATAGAAACGTACTGTTTATACCATATAGAAACGTACTGTTTATATCATATAGAAACATACTGTTTATACCATATAGAAACGTACTGTTTATACCATATAGAAACGTACTGTTTATACCATATAGAAACATACTGTTTATACCATATAGAAACGTACTGTTTATACCATATAGAAACGTACTGTTTATATCATATGGAAACGTACTGTTTATATCATATGGAAACGTACTGTTTATACCATATGGAAACGTACTGTTTATATCATATAGAAACGTACTGTTTATACCATATAGAAACGTACTGTTTATACCATATAGAAACATACTGTTTATACCATATGGAAACGTACTGTTTATATCATATAGAAACATACTGTTTATACCATATAGAAACGTACTGTTTATATCATATAGAAACGTACTGTTTATACCATATAGAAACATACTGTTTATACCATATAGAAACGTACTGTTTATACCATATGGAAACGTACTGTTTATACCATATGGAAACGTACTGTTTATATCATATAGAAACGTACTGTTTATACCATATGGAAACGTACTGTTTATACCATATGGAAACGTACTGTTTATACCATATAGAAACGTACTGTTTATACCATATAGAAACATACTGTTTATACCATATAGAAACGTACTGTTTATACCATATAGAAACGTACTGTTTATATCATATGGAAACGTACTGTTTATACCATATGGAAACGTACTGTTTATATCATATGGAAACGTACTGTTTATACCATATAGAAACGTACTGTTTATACCATATAGAAACATACTGTTTATACCATATGGAAACGTACTGTTTATATCATATAGAAACGTACTGTTTATACCATATAGAAACGTACTGTTTATATCATATAGAAACGTACTGTTTATACCATATAGAAACGTACTGTTTATACCATATAGAAACGTACTGTTTATACCATATGGAAACGTACTGTTTATACCATATGGAAACGTACTGTTTATATCATATGGAAACGTACTGTTTATACCATATGGAAACGTACTGTTTATACCATATAGAAACATACTGTTTATACCATATGGAAACGTACTGTTTATATCATATGGAAACATACTGTTTATACCATATAGAAACGTACTGTTTATATCATATAGAAACATACTGTTTATACCATATGGAAACGTACTGTTTATACCATATGGAAACGTACTGTTTATATCATATAGAAACGTACTGTTTATACCATATGGAAACGTACTGTTTATACCATATGGAAACGTACTGTTTATACCATATAGAAACGTACTGTTTATACCATATAGAAACATACTGTTTATACCATATAGAAACGTACTGTTTATACCATATAGAAACGTACTGTTTATATCATATGGAAACGTACTGTTTATACCATATAGAAGCCTACTGTTTATTACAAATAGAAACATACTGTTTATACCATATAGAAACATACTGTTTATATCAAATAGAAACGTACTGTTTATATCATATAGAAACGTACTGTTTATACCATATAGAAACGTACTGTTTATATCATATAGAAACGTACTGTTTATACCATATAGAAACGTACTGTTTATACCATATAGAAACGTACTGTTTATACCATATGGAAACGTACTGTTTATACCATATGGAAACGTACTGTTTATATCATATGGAAACGTACTGTTTATACCATATGGAAACGTACTGTTTATACCATATAGAAACATACTGTTTATACCATATGGAAACGTACTGTTTATATCATATGGAAACATACTGTTTATACCATATAGAAACGTACTGTTTATATCATATAGAAACATACTGTTTATACCATATGGAAACGTACTGTTTATACCATATGGAAACGTACTGTTTATACCATATGGAAACGTACTGTTTATACCATATGGAAACGTACTGTTTATACCATATGGAAACGTACTGTTTATACCATATGGAAACGTACTGTTTATATCATATGGAAACGTACTGTTTATACCATATGGAAACGTACTGTTTATACCATATGGAAACGTACTGTTTATACCATATGGAAACGTACTGTTTATACCATATGGAAACGTACTGTTTATATCATATAGAAACGTACTGTTTATACCATATAGAAACATACTGTTTATACCATATAGAAGCCTACTGTTTATTACAAATAGAAACATACTGTTTATACCATATAGAAACATACTGTTTATATCAAATAGAAACGTACTGTTTACATTTTAAATAAAAACACTGTAAATATCTTAGAGAAACATAATGTAAATACCATAAAGAAACCTACTGTTTATTACAAATAGAAACATACTGTTTATACCATATAGAAACATACTGTTTATATCATATAGAAACGTACTGTTTACATTTTAAATAAAAACACTGTAAATATCTTAGAGAAACATAATGTAAATACCATATAGAAACATATTGTAAATACCATAAAGAAACCTACTGTTGACATACTGTTTATATCTTAAAGAAACCTACTGTATATACTGTAGAAAAAACGACAGAGGGATAGAAGAGAGGACATGGATAACACAAGACAGAAGAGCAATAATTGATAGATGAGAGGAGTGAGAGAAGACCAGAGACCATATGGCAGAGTAAAGTGTGAATGAACGACTACCGTCCAGGTGGTCATTTGATGGACCTGTCTTCACGACTCGTAAAATATTTCCACAAGTCAATAACACTTGAAATTGACACATTTCACATGACATAAACTATGCGTTATTCAACCGGGCCTATAAGCGATTAGGATTAAGCCATGTTATTGAATTCCACCTGGTGTGTTTATGAAATGGCAATACAATTACATTTCTCAGAAGAAAAATAGCTAAAAGTCAGCAAATAAACGCATTCTTTTCAGCCACATACGTGCAACCAGGTTTTTCTCTCCACAGGATTTCCTTATCTTCTCTAGCCTCGCTTCGACGTAATTGCTCTGGCTCCGGTTCGCGAGTCGTTCCGGTGTACGTAGTCTACGTTTATATGAAGTGTGGCGTCAAAGGGCAAAACTAGACTGGAGAGAGACAAAAAGCCCCAGAGCAGCTGAATGACACGAGGGTCTGCGGGGAGATATAGCAGCTAGCGAGCGTCCTGATCAAATTATTTCCCTTTTCCATAAACACTCATCTCTGCCAGCTCTGGAGGAAGCGGCCTGGTGAGTAATGACAGTCAATGTGTTTCATGGAAGCCTCCTCAGGAATAATAAGCCTTTATGGGGTAAGTTATAGCTGGGTGAGGATTCCTCCTGACAATGCCTTCACTTACCTAGCCAAGTGCCACTACGACTCTGCCACCGGCAAACACCACAGCCCTCCCAAACCCCCGGCATCATATGACAAACACACACACACGCGCACGCATGCACACACACACGCACCCACGCGCACACACGCGCGCACACACACGCGCACATGCACGCACACACACAAACACACACACGCACGCGCACACACACACGCACACACTCACACACACACACACTCACACACGCGCACAAGCGCACACGCGCACACAGAGGAAACTGAATAATGAGTGGCTATTGTGCTTACTTTATAAACTTGTCAAGTCCCCCTTTTGCATTTTATTTCCTGAACAAACTGCATTTCCGCGGTTACGGTAACGGCGAAGGCAGAGGAGCTCCATCTCGGGCCCGGTTAATAAAAACATCAAGCCGTTAAAAGAGCTGTGGTATTAAAATTGCTGCCGATAAAATATGGATGAATCCGCTTGCGGTCCTTCAGGTGTGTCAGGTGTGATTTAATATCTCGGTCGCAGACTGGGCGTGTGGTGAGGACGAGAAGATTACTGCGGAGAGCACAGGCAGACAGGGCGACCCCTGACCTCTGACTAGCAGCCAATCGGCTCAGACTGCTGATGGAGCTGTATGCTATGGATCGGCCGCCGGCGTAGAGGAACGGATTAAAATCTGTCAGATTTACTGATCACAAGACCCACATTAATCTGCAGACCAAACCGTCTGCGTGTGTGTGTATGTGTGCGTGTCTGCGTGCGTAACTCGTGGCTGACAGCAGCATGTGTGTGTGTGTGTGTGTGGCTCCCGTACTTTGGTTACACAGCTACAGGTTAGGAAATGAGCTTCCCCTGGTAGGTTCCTATGACTCACAGAGCATGAAGACCAGAGGATGAAGACCAGAGCATGAAAACCAGAAAATGAGGACCAGAGCATGAAGACCAGAGCATGAAGACCAGAGCATGAAGACCAGAGCATGAAGACCAGAGCTTTCTACAGCACAATGATGACATCGCCAACACTGGTTTAATGATTTGACAAGAGCAGCAATACATGCTCACTGGTCTTCTGCCTCAATATCTCTTCCTCTCTGTCTCTCAATATCTCTCACTCTCTCTCTTTCTCTCAATATCTCTCCCTCTCTGTCTCTCTTTCTCTCTCTCTCTCTCTCTCCCTCTCTTTCTCTCTCTCTCTCACTTTCTATCTTTCTCTTTCTCTGACACTTTCTCTTTCTTACCTCTCTATCACACTCTGTGTCACTGTTGTTTTGCTTTCTTGTTCTTGTTACGTGTGTGTTTGTGTGTGAGTATATATATATATATATATATATATATATATATGTGTTTTCCCGGAGTAAAGAGTAGCTCTGTCGAATGATAGGTTACGACCTTCCAAATCTGCTGAGCTCTCAGAACAGAAGTTTGCTTTTCTGCTTCTATAGACTGACTCTCTATGTGTCTTTATATCTATACTGCTTCTGTGCTTCTATAGACTGACTCTCTATGTGTCTTTATATCTATACTGCTTCTGTCATTCTATAGACTGACTGTCTATGTGTCTTTATATCTATACTGCTTCTGTGCTTCTATAGACTGATTCTCTATGTGTCTTTATATCTTTACTGCTTTTGTGCTTCTATAGACTGACTCTCTATGTGTCTTTATAACTATACTGCTTCTGTGCTTCTATAGACTGACTCTCTATGTGTCTTTATATCTATACTGCTTCTGTGCTTCTATAGACTGACTCTCTATGTGTCTTTTTATCTATACTGCTTCTGTGCTTCTATAGACTGACTCTCTATGTGTCTTTATATCTTTACTGCTTTTGTGCTTCTATAGACTGACTCTCTATGTGTCTTTATATATATACTGCTTCTGTGCTTCTATAGACTGACTCTCTATGTGTCTTTATATCTATACTGCTTCTGTGCTTCTATAGACTGACTCTCTATGTGTCTTTATATCTATACTGCTTCTGTGCTTCTATAGACTGACCCTCTATGTGTCTTTATATCTTTACTGCTTTTGTGCTTCTATAGACTGACTCTCTATGTGTCTTTATATCTATACTGCTTCTGTGCTTCTATAGACTGACTCTCTATGTATCTTTATATCTATACTGCTTCTGTGCTTCTATAGACTGACTCTCTATGTGTCTTTATATCTATACTGCTTCTGTGCTTCTACAGAATGACTCTCTATGTGTTACAGTAATATATCTATACTGGGTAATATATTCTGCTGTGGCCATCTAAAGTACAACACTGAATACGTAAAAACAGACTGAGAAAGACGTGAACTTTTCTGTTACTCATTGCGTTTTTTCATGCTCAATAACACACGCGCGCGCACACGCGCGCACACACAGACACGCACACACACACACACACATTCCCTCACTCTCTGGCTCACCAGGCAGTAACTGGGGCATGAGTGATCCGGTTTGACCGCTGGGGCCAGTCTTACAGGAAGTCGAGTGTAATTCCATTTCCTCCCCTGGTGATGGAGACCTTTAACCCTGACCCTTGGCTCAACGCATCAACGCCCCGGGCCAACATGCTGCCCCTACAAGGAACATGCCTAGGTTCGCACACACACACTGAAAAAATATGTGTGAGACTGTGTGACCCTGGGCAGTTATCCATAAAATGTGTTTATCTTACTTTGTTGAGCAAATCCATGAACACAAACAAGAGGTTAGTTTGGGAGGAGTCTTTCTAGACAGATGAAAACATACATTAAGTTAGTGAGTGTTAGTTAGTGAATGTTAGTTAGTGAATGTTAGTTAGTGAGTGTTAGTTAGTGAGTGTTAGTTAGTGAGTGTTAGTTAGTGAGTGTTAGTTAGTGAGTGTTTGTTAGTGAGTGTTTGTGCTGTGTGATAGATTCACAGATCAGAAGAAGGAAACACTCTATGGCCACCTGACCCTAACTCACACTGACCCACACTGACCCTAACCCACACTAACCCTAACTCACACTGTGTCGGGCGTGATCCGTGTCGTGCGTGTGCCGTGTCGGGCGTGAGCTGCGTGCCAGGCTGAAGGCTGACTGAGGATGACAAAGCGGATGAGTTAATTCCCTCTATAAACTCTCCTTATCGTGTCGCCTCGGCCATTCACTAATAGCATGTTTTAATTAGCCATTAGTGAACACGTTCTCATTGGCAAAGATATGGGGAGTAGGGTAGGGGGTATTCTGGACACACTGAGAATGGGGGTGGTATTGTTAAGCGTGTGTGTGTGTGTGCCTGTGTGTGTGTGTGCGTGTACGTGCCTGTGTGTGTGTGTGTGTGTACGTGCCTGTGTGTGCCTGCGTGTGTGTGTGTGCCTGTGTGTGTGTGCGTGTGTGTGTGCCTGTGTGTGCGTGTGTGTGTGTGTACGTGCCTGTGTGTGTGTGCGTGTGTGTGTGCCTGTGTGTGCATGTGTGTGCGTATGTGTGTGTGTGTGCCTGTGTGTGTGTGCGTGTGTGTGATATCAAGATGACGGCTCCATTCACACTTGGGCAGAACAATTACTGCGGTTGCGTGTCGTTTAACTCCTTACTAGCCACTGCTCACTTGGGAGTGGTACCATTGTAGAGGGAGACAATGAGTACCCAAGCACCCCCAACATGATCCTACAGACCTGCCGCCCCCCAAACCCCCCTCCACACACGGAGCACCGGTGTCCCCACCCGCGCTCTCCCCTCCCGTCTGTATTGTGTTTCGTGACCCAGTATCGACTCCTCTGATTGGCAATCCCCCGCACACCGGCTTCACTCTGGTCAGGGTCCGCTAGGAGAGATAGGGCTAATTAAGCACGGACAATAACAACAAACAAACAAACAGACAAACAGAGTTGGAATACCAAGAGGTCATTGAGAAGCTACTGCCTGTGTCTCCTAATTAGCACTGTTTATCAAGTGACACACACACGCACACATGCACGCGCACACACACGCACACTTACACGCACACATGCACGCACACACACACATGCACACGCGCGCACACACACACACATCTAGAGATGTGCATTTAGCAATGGTACACATACAGTACAAAGTGCGCGCAAGCACATGTGCACACACACACACACACATACCACACACACACAGACACACACACAGAATAGTATCTTATTCAGTTGTACCTCTGGATTTGCTAATCTAAATACTTGTGTTGAAAATGATTGATAAAATGATTTTGGAAATGTGGTTGGCCTAGTGAAATGATATTTAGCTTGAAGTGTGTGCCTGTCTAATACTGAGTCTGTACCCATGGGAGCTGAGTCTGTGTTGGGGATCAATCAAACCTGGGCCAAATCAAAGTGATTAAGGGCCAGCATATCAATAAGCGCTTTATATTAGATTTACTCACCATCGTTGGATTGCACAAAGTCAGCAGAAAAATGGAGAGCAAGTTTTAAATGAACTGTGGTCCAACTGCTGGCTATTGGGCAATATAAATCATTAAACATCAATCAGATTACGGAGCCCTGAAATAAAAAAACAAAAGTGATCTCTTCATGGAGGAATAGGACAGCTCACTGTTAGCCTCTGGTGAAATGGCCTTTGCTTTAGTTTCTGAGAATTATTTGGCTATATTTTTATGTTCTAATTGTAAATGTGAAATGGTTTTGTTTGAGGTTCCAATGGTAGTATGGCCCTAGTGTTAGGTTATACGGGTAAATGGCCCTATTGTTAGGTTATACGGGTAAATGGCCCTAGTGTTAGGTTATACGGGTAAATGGCCCTAGTGTAAGGTTATACGGGTAAATGGCCCTAGTGTTAGGTTATACAGGTAAATGCCCCTAGTGTTAGGATATACAGGTAAATGGCCCTAGTGTTAGGTTATACGGGTAAATGGCCCTAGTGTTAGGTTTTATGGGTAAATGGCCCTAGTGTTAGGTTATACGGGTAAAATGGCCCTAGTGTTAGGTTATACGGGTAAATGGCCCTAGTGTTAGGTTATACGGGTAAAATGGCCCTACTGTTAGGTTATATGGGTAAATGCCCCTAGTGTTAGGATATACAGGTAAATGGCCCTAGTGTTAGGTTATACGGGTAAAATGGCCCTAGTGTTAGGTTATACGGGTAAATGGCCCTAGTGTTAGGCTATACGGGTAAAATGGCCCTAGTGTTAGGTTATACGGGTAAATGGCCCAAGTGTTAGGTTATACGGGTAAATGGCCCTAGTGTTAGGTTATACGGGTAAAATGGCCCTAGTGTTAGGTTATACGGGTAAATGGCCCTAGTGTTAGGTTATACGGGTAAAATGGCCCTAGTGTTAGGTTATACAGGTAAATGGCCCTAGTGTTAGGTTGTACGGGTAAAATGGCCCTAGTGTTAGGTTGTACGGGTAAAATGGCCCTAGTGTTAGGTTGTACGGGTAAAATGGCCCTAGTGTTAGGTTATACGGGTAAATGGCCCTAGTGTTAGGTTTTACGGGTAAATGGCCCTAGTGTTAGGTTATACGGGTAAAATGTCCCTAGTGTTAGGTTATACAGGTAAATGGCCCTAGTGTTAGGTTGTACGGGTAAAATGGCCCTAGTGTTAGGTTGTACGGGTAAAATGGCCCTAGTGTTAGGTTATACGGGTAAATGGCCCTAGTGTTAGGTTATACGGGTAAAATGTCCCTAGTGTTAGGTTATACGGGTAAATGGCCCTAGTGTTAGGTGGTACGGGTAAAATGGCCCTAGTGTTAGGTTGTACAGGTAAAATGGCCCTAGTGTTAGGTATTACAGGTAAATGGCCCTAGTGTTAGGTTATATGGGTAAAATGTATATATATATACAGGTAGAATTGCTGTCGAGTCCACATACTTTGGTTACCGAGATTACGCAGCTATGAATTTGTCCTTTCCTAGAGTGATGGATTTCACCAGAGCTTGGCCAGTCCATCACCTTAACCCTCAGATTCTTTAGCAAGGCAATAGTCCTCTTCGAGGTGTGTTTGGGGTTGTTATCATGTTGGAATACTGTCCTGCGGCCCCTGGTTCAGTATGTCACAGTACATGTTGTCATTTATGGTTCCCTGACTGAACTGTAGCTCCCCTGTGCCGGCAGCACTCATGCAGCCCCAGACCATGACACTGCCACCACCATGCTTGACTCTAGGCAAGACACACAAGTGTGTCTTGGTCTCATCGGACCACATAACATGGTTCTAGGAATCCATGTCCTTAGTCTGTTTGTCTTGCAGGCTTTCTTGTGCATCGTCTTTAGAAGAGGCTTCCTTCTGGGACAACGCATGCAGACCAATTTGATGCAGTGTGCGTCGTATAGTCTGAGCACTGACAGTGTGACCTCTCACACCTACATCTGGCGCGTGCAATGATGATGCAGTTAATAGTGACGATTCTCTGACCAATCAGCAGTCTGCCTTGTTTTCACGTCACATTTTAGTATCGCCTCAGCTCGCTCAGAACCTCGCCTGAGGTGGTACGAAAAAAAGTACCTGGAAGCAGGTACAGGTACAACTTTTACCCAGTGGAAAACCAAAAAAGCCGAGTCGAGCTGGTTCTGTGTAGTGGAAAAGCGCCATTAGGTGTGTCCTCAATTTTGTTGCCAGCAGTTCAGAAATTAATGGGTTTGTGTTGAGTTATTTTGAGGAGACAACAAGTGTACACTGTTATACAAGCTGTACACTCACTACTTTACATTGTAGCAAAGTGTAATTTCTTCAGTGTTGTCACATGAAAACATGTGAAGGGGGTACTCACTTTTGTGAGATACTGTACGTCTGGAATTTCTGAATTAGATGGTGACCCTCTAAATAACGATCATCACTGATTGCTGGTGACAGTCCAATGCTAGTCTTTTGTTCAACAGTCTGTCTGTCCGTCTGTCTCTCTTCCCTATGTTTGTCTGTCAGTTTTTACTCTGTCTGCCTGCCTGCCTATCTGTCTGTCTGCCAGCCTATCTGTCTTTCACTCTGTCCATTTGTCTGTCTGTCTTTCACTCTGTTGGTCTGTCTGTCTTTCTCTCTGTCGGTCTGTCTGTCTGTCCGTCCGTCACAGAGTTAATGTGAGGATTAACCTGGCAGTTGAGTCAGACGCCCACCCAGCCAGTCAGTTTCACAGCCATTGTAACCTCACAAAGTGAAGGGTTCAGACAAACAGTATGGATCTACAGCACATTACTCTAACACACAGACCCCCAGGACAGAAGCCTTATTGTGTGTGTGTGTGTGTGTGTGAGTGTGAGTGTGAGTGTGAGTGTGTGTGTGTGTGTGTGTTAGAGCTGTGTTTTTCCTGCTATCTGTAAATAATTTGCTTTCTAGGGACTATTTTAGCTGCCCGAAAAACATGCACAGACACAAACACACACATGCACACACACACACATGCACACACACCCAACTGCTCCCATTTCCATGGAGACAATGTGTCCCTTACCCTTTTATGTTGGTCTCCCAGTAAATTTAAATTGGCGATAGCATTTGACCTTTAACCTCCTCCCAACCCTAACCCATGCACAGCCGTTCCCCATTCCAGGCCTCTACACTCCGAACCAGTAGAGCTAGAAACAAGCTGGGAAAAAAGCAATTTAACATGCCAGCCCACAACAGAGCCCGGGTCAAATTAAAGCTGCGTGTTTTCCGCCGTCGGATCAAACCGTTCCGGTTCCCAGTACGCTAAGTGTTGTCCGGACTGTGTTGCCTTGTATCGCACACTTCCAGAGGCCAGAACAGAGTGCATTATTGTTGCACTCCTTGGTGTGATCTAATCTAGGACGGCATAAAGGAAACCCAATCTGTTTACGGCTCTGATTGGAATTACACAATCAATTACCACCTCCCGCCGAGTCCAAAATGAGCAGGGCCCAAAAGACAGGGGAATTGGTTAAATGTTATTGTTGCGAGGCCATTATCCAGCAATCGCCTGGTTAATGCAGGAAAATGACATTCATTAAAAGCCTCAACAGGAATCTCCCAGAGGGCCGCGCTGCAGCTGACCCCCATTCAGGAGAGAGCTTTGTCTCTGCCGTCCACCGTGGGGAGGGAAGATCATGTCAAAGACACAAAATGAGGAGAGCGCTCCTTTGTAGAGAGACACAGGCTGGCTCACTCCCTATGCAAGTGTGTGTGCGCGTGTGTGTGTGTGTGTGTGTGAGTGGCTGTCTGTGTGTGTGTGTAAGAGAGTGTGAGTGACTGAATGAGTGGGAGACAGGGTTAATTACGTCATTCTGTGTGCGTGCACGAGCGCGCGTGTGAGTGTGTGTATCTGTGTGTGTGTGTAAGAGAGTGTGAGTGACTGAATGAGTGGGAGACAGGGTTAATTACGTCATTCTGTGTG
The DNA here is from genome assembly GCA_029465975.1 of Dallia pectoralis. Taxonomy (NCBI): domain Eukaryota; kingdom Metazoa; phylum Chordata; class Actinopteri; order Esociformes; family Umbridae; genus Dallia; species Dallia pectoralis. Next base: position 10,664,162 of record CM055739.1, read on the forward strand.
CGTGCACGAGCGTGTGTGTGTATCTGTGTGTGTGACAGTGCCTGTATGAGTGTGTGAAACAGCGAGCCAGCATAGAAACGAGCGCACCTATCATTCTGTACTATGAGCCATGCAACCCAAGCCTGAGGTACCGGGGACCGGCCAGCTCCCATGCAACGCATCACCAAAACACTCCAGCGTGTGTAACCTCTCTCTGATCCCAGATCAGACCCGGGACAGGCCTCAGACTAGCAATTTGTACAAGTGACACGAGAGCCATCGCGCGTCGTCACATGTCGCGCGAGTAAGCGCGCGATTGTCCGAGGTAATCCATCAAACAGCCTCGCAGGTGTTACAGGACAGAGGCAGCTCACAAGGGCTGTTGGTATCCATGACGTTCACATTACAAGCCCGGTGTCTTCCTCTGGATCATCCCGGCATGGGTAACAACCGGCAACGCAAAGTCTCTCGCCTCGTTCTATTCGCAGCGCAGAGGGCGGGAGTCGGCCGGTAACGAAAGAAGGGAGGGAAAGAAGTGTCTGGGGTGACAGGATGTTCGTCTGTGGTCATTTGGGACCCGCTGTAACGTCCGGAAATATTCATTTTGCCTTTTACTCTTGTCCTCCGCGGTGAGTCCCTATCAATCAGGGCGATGACAGGATGATTGATCTCCTCCTTTTGTTTGCTTTCGGCGTTTAAGCACTATCAACATTATTAGGAATCGTGAAAAAGAACGTTCCTGTTGCGGAGAAACGTCCCTTTCCGCGTTGAAGGCCTGTAACATGACACCAAATGAAAGCAAGGCTTGTGGTGCTGTAAAACAGAAGAAAACACAAGCAGTTTCCTTTTCAATGGATATTGTGTGTGTGTGTGTGTGTGTGTGCGTGCGTGCGTGCGTGCGTCACACTGCGTACGCGCATGTGTGTGTGTCCGCGCACATAAATCTTGTCTTTGTGCAGCTTCCCACGTGCGAGAAGCAGGCAGGCAGTGTGTTAAGCCCCTGATTGAGAAACAAGACACAGTAGCAACATTCCTCACAGTTCACCGAGGCATCTGTCTCCACCAGTATGGGAGCTCCACCAGGGAGAGAGACAGAAATAGAGGACAAGAGAGAACGAGACAGATAGAGAGATAGAGAGACGTCGAGAGGTAGAGAGAATGACAGCGGGGAGACATAAGGACGGATTCTTTCATCTCTCTTTCACTAATTGTCGCTGTCTTTCTCTCTTTCTATCATTCACTTTCCCGTTTCTGTCATTTCCACTCTGGCTCTCTCTCTCTCTCCTTCTGTCTCTCTCTCTCCTATAGTGTCCCTCTCTCTCGGTCGGTCTCTCTCTCTTCTTCCGACTCTCTCTTTCTCTCCCTCTGTCTTGCTTTTCATTACATAGACAGCGTCGTGGGATAGAAACACCAGGGTTTTTTCTCTCTCTCTCTCTAGTCTCAGTGTGAGTTTTGTCTTCCATCATCTGCTCAGAGCTGTGAGTCAGCTCTGGGTCATATCACAACAAGACGCTCTACCCTACGAGTTTAGCACCCGACAAAGACTGCAGCCGCTGACTCCTTCACACACACACACGCACGCAGACACGCACGCACACACACACACACAGATATACACTCTCAAACCAAGACATTTTTAGACCCACTGAAAAAAAGAGTATATGCAACGGAAACGTTAGGGTCACATATATTGTTGACTACATTAAAAATAGTAGATGTTGCTGGCTACACTGACCTTGTTAAACAGGAAAACCTGCCTGTCAAGAACAAAATCCATGTGTGTTTGTGTGTGTGTGTGTGTGTGTGAAGGAGTCAGCGTGTGTGTGTGTGAGACACAGGGTGAGTGATAGAGAGACAGATTGAGTGGTCGGTCTAGAGGAGAAGTAGAGAGCGACACATTAGTAGCTCGTCTTTAAATTCACACCTCATCCCCAGCAGTGGGTCCTGCCCATGTACCTCTGGAAATCAGTCCAGAGGTACATGGGCAGGTCAATGGTAACCGCTAAGAGACATTGCTTCTGCGTGTGTGTGTGTTTGGTGAACGTTTGTGTGAGAGTCTAGAGCTGAGGGAGGAATAGTCTATTTTTATCCCACGTCTCCTCAGGTCGCTGTCGGATCGTAGCGCGGGGGGAAGATTGGGGGCGGGGGATGATGACATCCTGGGGATCTCGGAGTCATGACGATCTGCGACGGCTTCTCCGAGACGACCCCATTCAGCGGGCCAGGGGTTCTCCACGACCCGGCACAGATTCATGTACGCGTAATGTTAAGGTGACGCAAGTATGTTAGCGTGACGCCGGTATGTTAGCGTGGCGTCTGTATGCTAGCATGACGCCGGTATGTTAGCGTGATGTCTGTATGTTAGCGTGACGTCTGTATGTTAGCGTGACGTCGGTATGTTAGCGTGACGTCTGCATGTTAGCGTGATGTCGGTATGTTAGAGTGACGTCGGTATCTTAGCGTGACGTTTTATGTTAGCGTGACATCTGTATGTGAGCGTGACGTCTGTATGTGAGCGTGACGCCTGTATGTTAGCGTGACGTCGGTATGTTAGCGTGACGTCTGCATGTTAGCGTGACGTCGGTATGTTAGAGTGACGTCGGTATCTTAGCGTGACGTCTTATGTTAGCGTGACGTCTGTATGTGAGCGTGACGCCGGTATGTTAGCGTGACGTCTGTATGTTAGCGTGACGTCAGTATGTTAGCAGGACGTCTGTATGTTAGCGTGACGTCTGTATGTGAGCGTGACGCCGGTCTGTTAGCGTGACGTCTGTATGTTAGCGTGACGTCAGTATGTTAGCGTGACGTCTGTATGTGAGCGTGACGCCGGTATGTTAGCGTGACGTCTGTATGTTAGCGTGACGTCAGTATGTTAGCAGGACGTCTGTATGTTAGCGTGACGTCGGTATGTTAGCGTAACGTCGGTATGGTAACGTGACGCCGGTATGTAAGCGTGACATCGGTTTGTTAACGTGACGTCGATACGTTAACGTGACCAGCTCTTCACTGCTGTAAGCCTGTGCACAGTTCAGAGTGGAGCCATTATGGTTTCTTTAAGAAAAGGTGTGGACGCGATGCGAACGATCAACTGGCAGCGCGTTTGAAAAAGAGAAAAAAAACACAATCAACACCAGAGGTTCACAGACGAAACCTGGATGACGTCTGCCATAACAGGTGTCAATGGCATTGCCCCTTCTTTAATCAACACCGGCAAAGATGGTTACTGGGGCAACTCAAACAATCCCAGCACCGCTGAATTCGAGAGCTAAATTGACGGGTGTGTGTGTGTGTGTGGGGGGGATGGGGGTGAGTGGCCAGCAGACTCCACGGATCCACTCCGAGGAGGAGGAGGAGGAGGGAACAACAAGCGTTCCAACTCCAGCGAGTCATCTTGGGCAGCCATCATTATCTGTTAAAGAGCCCCGGCCCCCGATGGATCATCATTACTAGCTACATTAGAACTACTTTGATTAAACTCCTCTAATCCTTAACAGACAGCTGCAGCCCATTCACAGCTGCCTGGCTGCCTAATCTCCCCAATACTAAATACACCAGAGACAATGGGAAACAAATGACAACTTATATAGGAATAGGAGGGAGACAAAGGCGTGGGGAGGGAGGGGTGCAGGGCGGGGGTGGATGGTGGGGGGGGCACTGTTTTGTATCAAAGCCCGAGCTTAACTGTGCTGACGGGACGGTGGAGATGGAGATGCCAGGAGAGGTTTTATTCTGTCGACACCGTGAGGTGAAATAAGAGGAGAGGGAGAGAGGGAGGGGAGAGGGAGGGACGGGGCCGAGGGATGGGGGGTGGGTGGGAGGGAGAGAGGAGAGGGATGGGGGTGGGAGGGAGGGGAGAGAGGGAGGGACGGGAGAGAGGGAGGGAGGGGGCCGAGGGATGGGGGGTGGGAGAGAGGGAGAGAGGAGAGGGATGGAGGGAGGGGAGAGAGGGGGGGAGAGAGGGAGGGAGGGGGCCGAGGGATGGGGGGTGGGTGGGAGGGAGAGAGGAGAGGGATGGGGGGTGGGAGGGAGGGGAGAGAGGGATGGAGGGAGGGGAGAGAGGGAGGGGAGAGAGGGAGGGGAGAGAGGGATGGGGGGTGGGAGAGAGGGAGAGAGGAGAGGGATGGAGGGAGGGGAGAGAGGGAGGGGAGAGAGGGAGGGAGGGGGCCGAGGGATGGGGGGTGGGTGGGTGCTGGAGCAGGATGGATGGATGGAGGGAGGGACAGAAAAGGAGAGGTAAAAACTGACTTGCATCTTACCTTCCTTAGGTTCCACCACACTCACTGCGCATTAACGAAAACAGTCAGGGCACAGACGTCCTGCTCGTTCTTCCTCCTTGGTGTCAAACCGACCAAATATGAGAGCAAGGTAGGATCGTCAAGGAGGTAGAGAGCGAAAGAGGAGATGTATAGGGAGAAATGGAACTCACCCTGAAACGGCACAAATGTCTATAGTGGGGTCCTCAGAATACATCATGTTGAATGTAAGTGTTATTATCGTGGGTGATCGGCGGATATCAAAGGCTATCGGGGCTTTCTGCCATTATCCTGGATTATCGTGGGTTATCAGGGTATTCACATATCATCAGCTGTTCTTGGGATTAGCAGGTGTTATCAGGGGTTATCTATGGTTATCTGATGTTATCGTGGGGGTTTCACATATCATTAGCAGGTGTTATCAGGGGTTATCTACAGTTATCTGATGTTATCGTGGGGGTTTCACATATCATTAGCAGGTGTTATCAGGGGTTATCTACAGTTATCTGATGTTATCGTGGGGGTTTCACATATCATTAGCAGGTGTTATCAGGGGTTATCTACAGTTATCTGATGTTATCGTGGGGGTTTCACATATCATTAGCAGGTGTTATCAGGGGTTATCTACAGTTATCTGATGTTATCGTGGGGGTTTCACATATCATTAGCAGGTGTTATCAGGGGTTATCTACAGTTATCAGATGTTATCGTGGGGGTTTCACATATCATTAGCAGGTGTTATCAGGGGTTATCTACAGTTATCTGATGTTATCGTGGGGGTTTCACATATCATTAGCAGGTGTTATCAGGGGTTATCTACGGTTATCTGATGTTATCGTGGGGGTTTCACATATCATTAGCAGGTGTTATCAGGGGTTATCTATGGTTATCAGATGTTATCGTGGGGGTTTCACATATCATTAGCAGGTGTTATCAGGGGTTATCTATGGTTATCAGATGTTATCGTGGGGTTTCACATATCATTAGCAGGTGTTATCAGGGGTTATCTATGGTTATCTGATGTTATCGTGGGGTTTCACATATCATTAGCAGGTGTTATCAGGGGTTATCTATGGTTATCAGATGTTATCACATATCATTAGCAGGTGTTATCAGGGGTTATCTATGGTTATCTGATGTTATCGTGGGGGTTTCACATATCATTAGCAGGTGTTATCAGGGGTTATCTACGGTTATCAGATGTTATCGTGGGGGTTTCACATATCATTAGCAGGTGTTATCAGGGGTTATCTATGGTTATCAGATGTTATCGTGGGGGTTTCACATATCATTAGCAGGTGTTATCAGGGGTTATCTATGGTTATCAGATGTTATCGTGGGGGTTTCACATATCATTAGCAGGTGTTATCAGGGGTTATCTATGGTTATCTGATGTTATCGTGGGGGTTTCACATATCATTAGCAGGTGTTATCAGGGGTTATCTATGGTTATCTGATGTTATCGTGGGGGTTTCACATATCATTAGCAGGTGTTATCAGGGGTTATCTATGGTTATCAGATGTTATCGTGGGGGTTTCACATATCATTAGCAGGTGTTATCAGGGGTTATCTATGGTTATCAGATGTTATCGTGGGGGTTTCACATATCATTAGCAGGTGTTATCAGGGGTTATCTATGGTTATCTGATGTTATCGTGGGGGTTTCACATATCATTAGCAGGTGTTATCAGGGGTTATCTATGGTTATCAGATGTTATCGTGGGGGTTTCACATATCATTAGCAGGTGTTATCAGGGGTTATCTATGGTTATCTGATGTTATCGTGGGGGTTTCACATATCATTAGCAGGTGTTATCAGGGGTTATCTATGGTTATCTGATGTTATCGTGGGGGTTTCACATATCATTAGCAGGTGTTATCAGGGGTTATCTACGGTTATCAGATGTTATCAGGGATTATTGTGGGCTATTAGGAATAATTGTGGGTTATCAGGGAAAGATAGCATTTACAAGTATTCGAATCATGTGTGTGTGTGTGTGTGTGTGTGTGTGAGAGAGAGAGACGGAAATTAAGATTGAAAGAAAGAAAAGGGATTTGTGAAGTAATTGAGTCAGAGAGACAGGGGGGGTTCGGGGTGTAAGTACTAAACAGGAAGGATGCTGGGTAATTAGCCAGGAACACAGTGATGGAGATGGAGGTGTACTAATGATGAAAGCCTGTTTGTGTGCGTTCTAACCCTGCACATTGTTAATGGTACTATTGTTATCTAATGGAACACAATCACTTCTTAGATCCTCCATGTGGAAATTACGTCGGTCTCAATCTTATTGTTATACACGGACGTCAAACAAGCGGAACGAGGCGGTGTTTGTTTAAAATGCTATTTTCAGATTTTCACCGACCAACCGACTACTGTGACGACTAGTGCGGGACGCCTAACATTTCCGTGACATTTCAGATGAGGAGGCTGTCTGCGCCGACTAACAAGCGCCGCCGCAGTACGAAACGTCTACAACATATGTAAAGGAGCTACGTTCAGGTCCGATTTCCGGTGTCGTGACGTGAGGCCATGAGGAATCATGGCCACGGTAACACCAAACAGGATGTCAGATAACGAGGCGTCAATAAGGCTCAGCTGCGGCCCGGAACCAACGCACCTGCGACACGTTTGGGACTTCGCTCTGGAGCACTCTAGTCCGAGGGTAAAAGCGCAGGGTGGCTGGTTCCCGGGCGATGCCGATATCACTGGGCTGCTGCGACGAACATCTGTGAACATCTGCAAAAGAAAACGAAACGACAGAAGGCCTCGTAAATAGTTGCGCCGCAACGCCAACCCCGGGGACAGTACGAGAACGGAACTAGAGTTTTATGAGCAAGTAAAACGGTCCGAGTGAAGTGTTTTCTCACGTGTGTCTGAGCATAGCTAGCAGGCTATCCGATGCTGTACGCAGTTAACCTGGCCGCATGACTTCTGTTGTGGGGTCAAAACGCTTGGATCAACTTTACCCTTCAGGCTGAGAGTCCAGTGTGCATTCGGAGAGCTCCGAGAGCCAAACACAGAGATCATGCCTTACGGCGCTCCGGATTTACGAACGGGCCAAAGCGCACTCTGACCACTGACGTTCCGGAGTGAATTTCCGAATGCACTCGTGATGTTTCAGAGCAACACCTTTTCCCCTCTCCTCACGCTCGACGTATCTCTTTTCTCGCTCGTTCTTCGCCGGTGACCTGATTTGACTCTCTAGTCTTTCTGGTCTCTCTCGATTTCAATAGTTTAGCATTTGATAGCAGCTAAAAGGCTACCTAAATATCAACCAGACATGCATATGCCTTTCTAATACGTGTCTAGTATGCCCTGCTGAATCCGACAGTACAGTATCATTAGAATTGCATGGGGCACGGAAATTACAAGGTTCTAATCAGTTATTGGATGTAGAATAAACAAAATTGTCCCCAAAACTCATTTGAGCTATTGAGAGTAACATTACAGGGTAGATGACATTGGTGATGGTAAGCTACATTAGACTGTGAGTTAAATCTCATGAAGACACGTGACACAAATTGGTTTCAAATTTGTATCTACATACCACTGCAGTAACGACCAATTTCACTGTACTGTTTAATGCAAATATCTGTACACTCAGTTCCTCAAACTGAAAACGTAATTGCAAAATGATCCACGATACACCTACCTTAAAACAAGCCCATATGTTTGCTAAGTAGAATTTGCAAATGAAGGGCCTTAGGACAGGATAATATGTTTCAGATAGGAGTTGTGGCTGTAGCTTTTCTAGGTCAAGGAGCAGCTGATTAGAAAACACCAAGCCAGCGCTCGTCTCTACATGGATAAACTGTTTGTGTGTGTGGGCAGTGGACGGGGTCAGCTTGATAGGCAGAATGACTCACCCGCACAACACACAAACACACAACGCATACACAAGCATAAAACGCATAAACTTAGACACATATACAGTACAGACACGCATACACATGCGCACACACACCTACGCACAAGCACACACAAACACGCACACACACACGCACACACAAACATATTCCTCAGTACAGAGGTCCGCCTTACAGTCAGGTGAAATATTCCTCTATACAGAGTTCGGCCTTACAGTCAGGTGGAATATTCCTCTATACAGAGTTCGGCCTTACAGTCAGGTGGAATATTCCTCTATACAGAGTTCGGCCTTACAGTCAGGTGGAATATTCCTCTATACAGAGTTCGGCCTTACAGTCAGGTGGAATATTCGTCCATACAGAGGTCCGCCTTACAGTCAGGTGGAATATTCCTCCATACAGAGGTCTGCCTTACAGTCAGGTGGAATATTCCTCTATACAGAGGTCTGCCTTACAGTCAGGTGAAATATTCCTCTATACAGAGGTCCACCTTACAGTCAGGTGGAATATTCCTCCATACAGAGGTCCGCCTTACAGTCAGGTGGAATATTCCTCTATACAGAGGTCGGCCTTACAGTCAGGTGGAATATTCCTCTATACAGAGGTCGGCCTTACAGTCAGGTGGAATATTCCTCTATACAGAGGTCGGCTTTACAATCAGGTGGAATATTCCTCTATACAGAGGTCTGCCTTACAGTCAGGTGGAATATTCCTCCACACAGAGGTCTGCCTTACAGTCAGGTGGAATATTCCTCTATACAGAGGTCCGCCTTACAGTCAGGTGGAATATTTATCCACACAGAGGTCCGACTTACAGTCAGGTGGAATATTCCTCTATACAGAGGTCCACCTTACAGTCAGGTGGAATATTCCTCTATACAGAGGTCGGCCTTACAGTCAGGTGGAATATTCCTCTATACAGAGGCCCACCTTACAGTCAGGTGGAATATTCCTCCATACAGAGGTCCACCTTACAGTCAGGTGGAACATTCCTCCATACAGAGGTCGACCTTACAGTCAAGGGAATATTCCTCTATACAGAGGTCGGCCTTACAGTCAGGTGGAATATTCCTCTACACAGAGGTCCGCCTTACAGTCAGGTGGAATATTCCTCTATACAGAGGTCCACCTTACAGTCAGGTGGAATATTCCTCTACACAGAGGTCCGCCTTACAGTCAGGTGGAATATTCCTCTATACAGAGGTCCACCTTACAGTCAGGTGGAATATTCCTCTACACAGAGGTCCGCCTTACAGTCATGTGGAATATTCCTCTATACAGAGGCCCACCTTACAGTCAGGTGGAATATTCCTCTATACAGAGGTCGGCCTTACAGTCAGGTTGAATATTCCTTTATACAGAGGTCCGCCTTACAGTCAGGTGGAATATTCCTCTATACAGAGGTCGACCTTACAGTCAGGTGGAATATTCGTCTATACAGAGGTCCACTTTACAGTCAGGTGGAATATTCCTCTATACAGAGGTCCATCTTACAGTCAGGTGGAATATTCCTCTATACAGAGGTCCGCCTTACAGTCAGGTTGAATATTCCTTTATACAGAGGTCCACCTTACAGTCAGGTGGTCCACCTTACAGTCAGGTGGAATATTCCTCTACTATACAGAGGTCCCACCTTACAGTCAGGTGGAATATTCCTCTATACAGAGGTCCACCTTACAGTCAGGTGGAATATTCCTTTATCTATTCAGACAGTCAGGTGGACTTTACAGTTACAGTCAGGTGGAATATTCCTCTATACAGAGGTCCGCCTTACAGGTCCGTCCACCTTACAGTCAGGTGGAATATTCCTCTATACAGAGGTCGACCTTACAGTCAGGTGGAATATTCCTCTATACAGAGGTCCACTTTACAGTCAGGTGGAATATTCCTCTATACAGAGGTCCACCTTACAGTCAGGTGGAATATTCCTCTATACAGAGGTCCGCCTTACAGTCAGGTGGAATATTCCTTTATACAGAGGTCCACCTTACAGTCAGGTGGAATATTCCTCTATACAGAGGTCGACCTTACAGTCAGGTGGAATATTCCTCTATACAGAGGTCGACCTTACAGTCAGGTGGAATATTCCTCTATACAGAGGTCCACCTTACAGTCAGGTGGAATATTCCTCTATACAGAGGTCCACCTTACAGTCAGGTGGAATATTCCTCTATACAGAGGTCGGCCTTACAGTCAGGTGGAATATTCCTCTATACAGAGGTCGACCTTACAGTCAGGTTGAATATTCCTTTATACAGAGGTCCGCCTTACAGTCAGGTGGAATATTCCTCTATACAGAGGCCCACCTTACAGTCAGGTTGAATATTCCTCTATACAGCCTTACAGTCAGGTGGAATATTCCTCTATACAGAGGTTGGCCTTACAGTCAGGTGGAATATTCCTCTATACAGTCAGGTGGAATATTCCTCTATACCTTACAGTCAGGTGGAATATTCCTCTATACAGAGGTCCGCCTTACAGTCAGGTGGAATATTCCTCTACTCCATACAGAGGTACCGGCCTTACAGTCAGGTGGAATATTCCTCTATACAGAGGTCCGCCTTACAGTCAGGTGGAATATTCCTCTATACAGAGGTCCACCTTACAGTCAGGTGGAATATTCCTCTACACAGAGGTCCGCCTTACAGTCAGGTGGAGTCAGGTGGAATATTCCTCTATACAGAGGCCAGTCACCTTACAGTCAGTACAGTCAGGTGGAATATTCCTCTATACAGAGGAATATTCCACTCCACCTTACAGTCAGGTGGAATATTCCTCTATACAGAGGTCCGCCTTACAGTCAGGTGGAATATTCCTCTATACAGAGGTCCACCTTACAGTCAGGTGGAATATTCCTCTATACAGAGGTCCGCCTTACAGTCAGGTGGAATATTCCTCTATACAGAGGTCCGCCTTACAGTCAGGTGGAATATTCCTCTATACAGAGGTAAGCCTTACAGTCAGGTGGAATATTCAGTCAGGTGGAATATTCCTCTATACAGAGGTCCACTTTACAGTCAGGTGGAATATTCCTCTATACAGAGGTCCATCTTACAGTCAGGTGGAATATTCCTCTATACAGAGCCTTACAGTCAGGTGGAATATTCGTCTATAACAGAGGTCCACCTTACAGTCAGGTGGAATATTCCTCTATACAGAGGTCCACCTTACAGTCAGGTGGAATATTCCTCTATACAGACTTACAGTCAGGTGGAATATTCCTCTATACTCCTTACAGTCAGGTGGAATATTCCTTTATACAGTCAGGTGGAATATTCCTCTATACACCTTACAGTCAGGTGGAATATTCCTCTATACAGAGGTCACCTTACAGTCAGGTTCAGGTTGAATATTCCTTTATACAGAGGTCCACCTTATACAGAGGTCCACCTTACAGTCAGGTGGAAATTTCCTCTATACAGAGGTCGACCTTACAGTCAGGTGGAATATTCCTCTATACAGAGGTCGACCTTACAGTCAGGTTGAATATTCCTTTATACAGAGGTCCGCCTTACAGTCAGGTGGAATATTCTTCTATACAGAGGCCCACCTTACAGTCAGGTGGAATATTCCTCTATACAGAGGTCCACCTTACAGTCAGGTGGAATATTCCTCTACACAGAGGTCCGCCTTACAGTCAGGTGGAATATTCCTTTATACAGAGGTCCGCCTTACAGTCAGGTGGAATATTCCTCTATACAGAGGTCAGCCTTACAGTCAGGTGGAATATTCCTCTATACAGAGGTCAGCCTTACAGTCAGGTGGAATATTCCTCTATACAGATGGTCCGCCTTACAGTCAGGTTGAATATTCCTTTATACAGAGGTCGACCTTACAGTCAGGTGGAATATTCCTCTATACAGAGGTCCACCTTACAGTCAGGTGGAATATTCCTCTACACAGAGGTCCGCATTACAGTCAGGTGGAATATTCCTTTATACAGAGGTCCGCCTTACAGTCAGGTGGAATATTCCTCTATACAGAGGCCCACCTTACAGTCAGGTTGAATATTCCTTTATACAGAGGTCGGCCTTACAGTCAGGTGGAATATTCCTCTATACAGAGGTCGACCTTACAGTCAGGTGGAATTTTCCTCTATACAGAGGTCGACCTTACAGTCAGGTGGAATATTCCTCTATACAGAGGTCGGCCTTACAGTCAGGTGGAATTTTCCTGTATTCAGAGGTCGACCTTACAGTCAGGTGGAATATTCCTCTATAGAGAGGTCGGCCTTACAGTCAGGTGGAATATTCCTCTATACAGAGGTCCACCTTACAGTCAGGTGGAATATTCCTCTACACAGAGGTCCGCCTTACAGTCAGGTGGAATATTCCTTTATACAGAGGTCCGCCTTACAGTCAGGTGGAATATTCCTCTATACAGAGGTAAGCCTTACCGTCAGGTGGAATATTCGTCTATACAGAGGTCCACTTTACAGTCAGGTGGAATATTCCTCTATACAGAGGTCCATCTTATAGTCAGGTGGAATATTCCTCTATACAGAGGTCGGCCTTACAGTCAGGTGGAATATTCGTCTATAAAGAGGTCCACTTTACAGTCAGGTGGAATATTCCTCTATACAGAGGTCCGCCTTACAGTCAGGTGGAATATTCCTCTATACAGAGGTCCTCCTTACAGTCAGGTTGAATATTCCTTTATACAGAGGTCCACCTTACAGTCAGGTGGAATATTCCTCTATACAGAGGTCGACCTTACAGTCAGGTGGAAATTTCCTCTATACAGAGGTCGACCTTACAGTCAGGTGGAATATTCCTCTATACAGAGGTCGACCTTACAGTCAGGTTGAATATTCCTTTATACAGAGGTCCGCCTTACAGTCAGGTGGAATATTCTTCTATACAGAGGCCCACCTTACAGTCAGGTGGAATATTCCTCTATACAGAGGTCCACCTTACAGTCAGGTGGAATATTCCTCTACACAGAGGTCCGCCTTACAGTCAGGTGGAATATTCCTTTATACAGAGGTCCGCCTTACAGTCAGGTGGAATATTCCTCTATACAGAGGTCAGCCTTACAGTCAGGTGGAATATTCCTCTATACAGAGGTCAGCCTTACAGTCAGGTGGAATATTCCTCTATACAGATGGTCCGCCTTACAGTCAGGTTGAATATTCCTTTATACAGAGGTCGACCTTACAGTCAGGTGGAATATTCCTCTATACAGAGGTCCACCTTACAGTCAGGTGGAATATTCCTCTACACAGAGGTCCGCATTACAGTCAGGTGGAATATTCCTTTATACAGAGGTCCGCCTTACAGTCAGGTGGAATATTCCTCTATACAGAGGCCCACCTTACAGTCAGGTTGAATATTCCTTTATACAGAGGTCGGCCTTACAGTCAGGTGGAATATTCCTCTATACAGAGGTCGACCTTACAGTCAGGTGGAATTTTCCTCTATACAGAGGTCGACCTTACAGTCAGGTGGAATATTCCTCTATACAGAGGTCGGCCTTACAGTCAGGTGGAATTTTCCTGTATTCAGAGGTCGACCTTACAGTCAGGTGGAATATTCCTCTATAGAGAGGTCGGCCTTACAGTCAGGTGGAATATTCCTCTATACAGAGGTCCACCTTACAGTCAGGTGGAATATTCCTCTACACAGAAGTCCACCTTACAGTCAGGTGGAATATTCCTTTATACAGAGGTCCACCTTACAGTCAGGTGGAATATTCCTCTATACAGAGGTCGGCCTTATAGTCAGGTGGAATATTCGTCTATACAGAAGTCCACTTTACAGTCAGGTGGAATATTCCTCTATACAGAGGTCCACTTTACAGTCAGGTGGAATATTCGTCCATACAGAGGTCCACCTTACAGTCAGATAAACACAACATGCTAATTCAGACCGGCCCGGTCACTATTCCCTCACACTCTCCTCTTCTTTTTCCGGTCCCGCAAACATAGAAATGATCACTATCACCGTCGGACCTGGACCTGCCTCCGCTCGCCGTCTCTCGGAAACAGTATCGGCCCGGGCTCATTTGCATAATAACACCTCATCATTCAAAGGCCTTTTGTTTGCCCGGTAACAGAAAACTGTCAAAATGTCACCCTCCTCTCGTCTTCGGAATTCGCGCTCTCGGGAGGCAAGGACGTAAACAAGAATCTGAGGGGCGGGGCCTAATTGTGGACCGAGAGAGGGGGAAGACGACGAAGGAGAGCGAGAGTGAGAGGGAAGGAGAGGACGTGGAATGGAGGGAAAGAGAAGTAACTTCAATCTTTGCTGTGCGTCATCCCACAGTCGAGAGCCCACTTTTCTCCCTCGATTTTAGACCCAGAATCAGGGACGATTGACATGCTGATTTGTGTTCTGGACAAAGTGAAAAGGACGCGTTTAACGACGGAAAATTGCGAATCTACTACTCCAAAAAAATCAATGCTGCTATCTCGTGTGGCCTCCATTAAGTATTTGAATACATATATATATATTTTCCTTTAACTTTAACATTTTTGGAATAAACCTGTACAAAACCTCAAAATAATTTCCTAGATAAGACTGTAAACACTCTTGTTGTTCACAATCCAACTACACAACTACTACACTCTACAATAACACAATAGTACTACAACACGTACAACACAAAGCATTAGTACAACACTATTTAAACAACATGAACAATAACACAATACTACTACAACACCAACCTAACAATAACACAATACTACTACAACACCAACCTAATAATAACACAATACTACTACAACACCAACGTAACAATAACACAATACTACTACAACACCAACCTAACAATAACACAATACTACTACAAAACCAACCTATCAATAACACAATACTAATACAACACCAACCTAACAATAACACAATACTACTACAACACCAACCTAACAATAACACAATACTACTACAACACCAACCTAACAATAACACAATACTACTACAACACCAACCTAACAATAACACAATACTACTACAACACCAACCTAACAATAACACAATACTACTACAACACCAACCTAACAATAACACAATACTACTACAACACCAACCTAACAATAACACAATACTACTACAACACCAACCTAACAATAACACAATACTACTACAACACCAACCTAACAATAACACAATACTACTACAACACCAACCTAACAATAACACAATACTACTACAACACCACAATACTACGGCAACAACACTTCTACAATAGTATCACCACACTGCTTTTACACTATTACACAAGTACAATACAATTAAAATACTACCTGAAGACCTGTGCATGTGTGTGTGTGTCTCCTCCTATCTAAATAACTGTGTGCGTGTGTCCTTCTATCTAAAGTCCCCTGTGTGTGTGTGTCCTCCTATCTGAAGACCTGTGTGTGTGTGTGTAGTTGTCAGCACCAGAGAGCTCTCCCATCATCTGACATCAAAGGGTCTCACCGTGTCTCCCTGTTAACCCTCCTTAGCAGGTGCTCATTACAAAAACATCAAAATAAGCCACACAGCAAGACAGGTTGAAAAAATGGTCTAACGGTGCCCCGTACCATCCTGTGCCACGCCAGTAGGCACACACACACACACCAGCGCTGGCAGAGCACATTGTCTAACGCTGCCCTGTACCATCCTGTGCCACGCTAGTAGGCACACACACACCAGCGCTGGCAGGGCACATGGTCTAACGGTGCCCCGTACCATCCTGTGCCACGCTAGAAGGCACACACACACACACACACCAGCGCTGGCAGGGCACATGGTCTAACGCTGCCCTGTACCATCCTGTGCCACGCTAGTAGGCACACACACACCAGCGCTGGCAGGGCACATGGTCTAACGCTGCCCTGTACCACGCCAGTAGGCACACACACACCAGCGCTGGCAGGGCACATGGTCTAACGCTGCCTTGTACCATCCTGTGCCACGCTAGTAGGCACACACACACCAGCGCTGGCAGGGCACATGGTCTAACGCTGCCCTGTACCACGCCAGTAGGCACACACACACCAGCGCTGGCAGGGCACATGGTCTAACGCTGCCTTGTACCATCCTGTGCCACGCCAGTAGGCACACACACACACACCAGCGCTGGCAGGGCACATTGTCTAACGCTGCCCTGTACCATCCTGTGCCACGCTAGTAGGCACACACACACCAGCGCTGGCAGGGCACATGGTCTAACGGTGCCCCGTACCATCCTGTGCCACGCTAGAAGGCACACACACACCAGCACTGGCAGGGCACATGGTCTAACGCTGCCCTGTACCATCCTGTGCCACGCTAGTAGGCACACACACACCAGCGCTGGCAGGGCACATGGTCTAACGCTGCCTTGTACCATCCTGTGCCACGCCAGTAGGCACACACACACACACCAGCGCTGGCAGGGCACATGGTCGCTAACAACCGCTCAATTAGGGGAAATTAAGAAACCGCTGTGAGGTCCGCGCTGAACTCATTAGTGATTGAAGGGAAGGAAGTGCCGTGTCACACTGGAGTAATCCCTAAAGAGCGGGTTCTGGATCCAGGCAGGTCAACATCCCACCATGCCTTTAGGTTTTACAGTAATGAGGATATCTATGGTAATGACAGCTAGGCACATTGGGTCTTAGTGACGCGGTACCACAATGCAACACGAGGATCCTGTCTCCAGACTGAATCTCATCGTGCTCATGAAGGATAACCGTGGCGTCTGTTAACCGCTAATCATGGCCATGTGGCTAGACACAGTAAAGCACCATGATGAATTATTTTCCAAGTGTACTGAAGATCCATCCGATCCTGATCACGTTTAAAGTAAGTTGTTACCGTGTAGAGTCGCCGGGAAATCCTAAGTGCACATCAAAGAGCTTCGTGTAGACGATAACACAGGCGTCACATTGTGAGCACAGATTTACCAACCCTATAACGTACAGGTTTTATATTAGGAAACGAATCACTAATCTAATCTGAACGGGCAATATTGATAAGTATTGTAAAGCATACACGAGTCATACATTAATCATGTATTACAGATTACCACATTGAGTGTCTTGCACGAGACTGAGGTGCCAGGCCGTCGTATTACTAATCAGTTTGCAATTATGTTTAATAACTTCTCTGGTAGCCAGTCTTTTTACAGTGAAGAAGCGGAGCTAGTCTTTACGATCCAATTACAGCACAGACTGGTTCTCAACAAACACAGGAGAGGAAGACTTCTGGGAAAAATTACAAGACTATTTGAAGGACAGATTTTGATTAATTGAAGGTCAAGAAAATATTTTACAAATGGAAATGAACCAAAACTCTGAATGATGTGGAACGTGTGACAGGTGGACCCGGTGAGCGTGGGACGAGGTGATGAAATGTACCCGTTTGACACAAGTGTAAAGCACCTTTAATTGATCACTGCAGGCATTAGGGTGGAAAACACAGAGGACACATGCACCTGAACACGGCTAAAAATGCTACAGTGACTTCATGGCAACCCGACAACCGGCAGGTTCCGCTGGTTGTTGGCCCGGCCCCCGGAGACGGGCCCCGGTCCCTCGGCTCGACGCTGAGTGTTGTGTGTGTGTGTGTGTGTGTTTGTTTGTAGTGACACGGCTGGGAGTCTACAGGCAGCGAGCGAGCGCAGCGCGATTTGGACCGCAGCCCATCCCCTCCACGCTAATAAGAGTAATCAGGAGCCCCATGCCAGGTACCAGCCCCGTGGCAGAGCAGAGACATGGCACAGCCCTCACCGCCCAGCCGCCCGCCCCCCTGCGCTCTGTTTACCCATAACAACCTGGATCAACAGACTCACAAATGTACGTCCGCACAAATGCGGATGGGCAAAACAACACACACACACACACACACACACACGCGCGCGCGACGAGAGTTAATGAGCGAGAAACATCGTCGATACAGTACAGTTGATCACCATTGTCCGACGACAGCGGGGTATCGATTGGCTGGCTGTTTGGTAATGGCTCATTAGACGTGTCTTATAGAAGCAAGGCTAAACAAACACAATCACACATAATGGACGCCAATGCAAACAAATCATATTGTTTTTACATACAAGCGATGGCTGATTCGGTTGGTTTCATCTGGAGTGCTCCTTAACGTACACATTCTGGGTCGAATTAAGTCAAGTTCTGATGGTATTATTGGAGCTAGCCGTATATATTAATATTTCCCGACTTCAGTGACTGCAGAAGTCTTAGCCTGGAGCAGGATTAAGGAAAAAAACAATGGCAAGATGCATTTTGGGAAAGTGAAAAAAAAACATACTAGTAGTGTCAATAGTGGAAGAAATATGGTGATAATAGTACTGGTGGTGATAATAGTACTGGTGGTGGTGGTGATAATAGTACTGGTGGTGATAATAGTACTGGTGATGATAATAGTACTGGTGGTGGTGGTGATAATAGTACTGGTGGTGATAATAGTACTGGTGGTGGTGGTGATAATAGTACTGGTGGTGATAATAGTACTGGTGGTGATAATAGTACTGGTGGTGATAATAGTACTGGTGGTGGTGGTGATAATAGTACTGGTGATGATAATAGTACTGGTGGTGGTGGTGATAATAGTACTGGTGGTGGTGATAATAGTACTGGTGGTGATAATAGTACTGGTGGTGATAATAGTACTGGTGGTGATAATAGTACTGGTGGTGATAATAGTACTGGTGGTGATAATAGTACTGGTGGTGGTGGTGATAATAGTACTGGTGGTGGTGGTGATAATAGTACTGGTGGTGGTGGTGATAATAGTACTGGTGATGATAATAGTACTGGTGGTGGTGGTGATAATAGTACTGGTGGTGGTGATAATAGTACTGGTGGTGATAATAGTACTGGTGGTGGTGGTGATAATAGTACTGGTGGTGATAATAGTACTGGTGGTGATAATAGTACTGGTGGTGATAATAGTACTGGTGGTGGTGGTGATAATAGTACTGGTGATGATAATAGTACTGGTGGTGGTGGTGATAATAGTACTGGTGGTGGTGATAATAGTACTGGTGGTGATAATAGTACTGGTGGTGATAATAGTACTGGTGGTGATAATAGTACTGGTGGTGATAATAGTACTGGTGGTGATAATAGTACTGGTGGTGGTGGTGATAATAGTACTGGTGGTGGTGGTGATAATAGTACTGGTGGTGGTGGTGATAATAGTACTGGTGATGATAATAGTACTGGTGGTGGTGGTGATAATAGTACTGGTGGTGGTGATAATAGTACTGGTGGTGATAATAGTACTGGTGGTGATAATAGTACTGGTGGTGGTGGTGATAATAGTACTGGTGGTGATAATAGTACTGGTGGTGGTGGTGATAATAGTACTGGTGGTGATAATAGTACTGGTGGTGGTGATAATAGTACTGGTGCTGATAATAGTACTGGTGGTGATAATAGTACTGGTGGTGGTGGTGATAATAGTACTGGTGGTGATAATAGTACTGGTGGTGGTGGTGATAATAGTACTGGTGGTGGTGATAATAGTACTGGTGGTGATAATAGTACTGGTGGTGATAATAGTACTGGTGGTGGTGGTGATAATAGTACTGGTGGTGATAATAGTACTGGTGGTGGTGGTGATAATAGTACTGGTGGTGATAATAGTACTGGTGGTGGTGATAATAGTACTGGTGCTGATAATAGTACTGGTGGTGATAATAGTACTGGTGGTGGTGGTGATAATAGTACTGGTGGTGATAATAGTACTGGTGGTGGTGGTGATAATAGTACTGGTGGTGGTGATAATAGTACTGGTGGTGATAATAGTACTGGTGGTGATAATAGTACTGGTGGTGGTGATAATAGTACTGGTGGTGATAATAGTACTGGTGGTGATAATAGTACTGGTGGTGGTGATAATAGTACTGGTGGTGATAATAGTACTGGTGGTGGTGATAGTAGTACTGGTGTTGATAATAGTACTGGTGGTGGTGATAGTAGTACTGGTGTTGATAATAGTACTGGTGGTGGTGATAGTAGTTCTTGTGGTGGTGATAGTAGTACTGGTGGTGGTGATAGTAGTACTGGTGGTGGTGATAGTAGTACTTGTGGTGGTGATAGTAGTACTTGTGGTGGTGATAGTAGTACTGGTGGTGGGGATAATAGTACTGGTGGTGGTGGTGATAATAGTACTGGTGGTGGTGATAGTATTGGTGCTGGTGATAGTAGTACTGGTGGTGGTGGTGATAGTAGTACTGGTGGTGGTGATAGTAGTACTGGTGGTGGTGATAGTAGTACTGGTGGTGGTGATAGTAGTACTGGTGGTGGTGATAGTAGTACTGGTGGTGGTGATAGTAGTACTGGTGGTGATGATAGTAGTACTGGTGGTGGTGATAGTAGTACTGGTGGTGGTGATAGTAGTACTGGTGGTGGTGATAGTAGTACTGGTGGTTTTGATAGTATTTCTGTTAGTTGTGGATAAACAGAAACATGTATATTCACTCAGTACCTATAGGGTCTGATCTCCATAGACATCAGGTTGAGGACATTGGTGGCCCAACCACTCCTTTCTGTTGCCCAGTCAGATGATGTTTTTCACTCCCTCCCTGAATGACGGACGCCTCTAAAAGAAAACGCAGGACTTCTCTCTCACAGTGTGGGCAGTGTGTGTCATTTCTCACCGAAAGACACGAAGATGAAGAGGCGGATGGAGGACAGAGGACGAAGGCTGGGTGCCCAGGGCTCGGATGTTGGCGGGAACAGTCCGCCTGGCTTCTCTCAGCCCGGAGCGTCTGGGAGAGCTTCTCTCTCTCTGTAAAAACTCCTAAAGACTGAGATCAAGACTGGAAATAGAGTCCTGTGACTCGGGTCTGAAGTCCTAAACTTAAAACAACAACTATATATATATATATATTAAAGCTCTCTCACAATCACCTGTTTGGTTGTGACCCCCACAGAGGTCAACCCGTTGCCCCGGTATCCCATCTCACCGTCGTGCAGTCGATTACAGCACTGAACATGTGACGTTCGGATGTGTGACGTGATTCCAACCAACAGGGCCCTGATGTGTGGCTATCTAGCTGTCAAGCTCCCCACTATTGCCCCGAGGCGTCAGGTGTCAGCCGTAACCCTCACACTGTATAGTTATCATGGCCGTGGTGGAAGCAGTGGCGGCCAGACGTCAGTCATAGGCCAGACGAGGAAAAGAAAAAAGGCAGAAGGAGAGAGTGAAAGAGAGAGAGAGTAAAGAAAGACAGCTCCATCAGGGTGTCTCTGAAGAACTGGACAGGGGACACACATACCCGTTCGAACGCTCCCAGAGCGGAATGGCTGTCCGTCAAATACGGAAAGTCGGCAAAGCACTGAAGGAATTGTGTGTACAGAGACAAACAGGATAACAAGCAGGTCCCATTCCGGTAATTACAGTAATACAGAACTCCAACGACAGGCGACGGACCCGTCACTATGAGCCCAAGGTTAACCGTCCAGAAAACAAGCACAGAGATTCAAGTTTTTTTTTCAGTTTCTCTGAGGTACTCATTTGCAGAGGTGAAACGGTTACCGCACGGGAGAGTGGGGGATAATTCCCAGCCATCAAGTCTCTTTTTAATTTTCTCTCTCCCCGCTGAGGGACGGGGCGTCGATCTGTTTTTTCGGGGGGCGCTCGTCTGAGTGTCTGAAGGCTGTAATTGAGGTTAACATCTCGGCTGATTATAGAACGTCCGCGGGGGTGGAGGCACCTCCGCCCGTTACGGCGCTCCGCGCAGTCATCCCATTTCCTGGTCTCCGCGTGTGACGGCCGCACTGACACATCTCCCCACGCCCCTCTGCACGAGCGCGTCTCCTGCACCCTCCTCCGTTTCGTATTCCCATTTCCTGGTCTCGCGTTAGTGGGGAATTAGACTCCCTGGGGTGGTGCAGTAGTCAAACGAGCCCTTTTGCAGTGCCAATCTGACCACTACAGTTCAGGTTTGATCTGCATCTAGCACAGTGGGCGACGCCAATTGTCCAGAGACATCGCCCAGCCGTGCACCCAGTCTGGTGGGTCGGGCGCCTGCATACTAACTTAGGTCTTCAGGTGAGTGAGTGGGCCCTTGTGTACCTTTAACGCACAATTAGCTCACAGTTTCTTGTGGGGAGGGCTTGACCTGATCTTCAACTCTCCCGAACTCGGGAGATGTGAGGAGCCAGGTCTGTAAAAACAATGAGCTAAAGCCTACCAATTACTCGGGGAGTTAAACAGTTCTCCGGCTCTTCACAATAGCGCTTCATGTACATGTCCACGTTAATATGTGTACCGCGTGCAGGTGGTGTCTGGGTAGTCAGCTAATAACTAGTGTACAGATCTGTGGCAATCACACTTTACATTTTTTAAGAGAAGATAGAGTTTACTTTAAAGTGTTAAGCGTAGGAGCATCGCGCTTGAAGATCCTACTGAATTGCTAGAGAAGTTCTTCATTCGTACCTCCTGATCCCAGCTTCCTGGGGACGTCACATCTAGCTATCATATAACGTGTCAGGAAGGAGCTCCTATCATTTGAACGGACGGGCATGACTACATTTTTACACAACCTTTTTTTTTGTATTTTTTATCGTAACATATAAAATGACACACGAGTCCCACCATAAGTGTACGAATTAATTTTAGAAACTCAACTCACGGACAACGACGACAACACAGCAAGCCAGGTACACATGGATTCCCCCCACAGACCTTCTCTCGTCTAAACACACAAAACGTTTTTCTCACTCGTTTACACGTTGCGAAATAAACATTGCGAGAACGCATTTCGCGACCGCCCGGGCCGCGTTAGCCGGGCAAGGCGAGGTACAGAGCAGGTCTAGACCAGGCCTTGGTTCTATTTGCCGATGTTTTCCTTGGGAATCAAATGGCGATAGAATATCCACTGTAGATATGCTAATGCAAAAGTGGTGTGGCTCAGAAAGGACCGCTGCAGTCCCGAAGGCATTGATTGTGTTGTAGAAGCAGACACTGTAATCGGGACAGACACACATGCCCACATTCTCCACCACATAAACCTGAATACTAATGTCCCACCCCTCCTCACTCTTTTTCTCACCGCTGCTCTTTCTGTCTCTCCCATTTTCCTCTTTCTCTTTATTTCGATTTTCTGCCTTCCTCTCTATTTTCTGTTCCATTTTTTGTCGTCTCTCTCTCTCTCATGCACACTCTCTCTCTCTGTCTCTCTCATTCTTTCTCACTTCACACAAACACATGTGTAAATACACAGGCACACAGACACACACTCAGACACACACACGCGCGCGCACGTCCTCTCTCAATCAGCGGGAGTCCAAATCAAGCTGATTTTCCTCTTTGATTTCGAGGGAGAGAGCTGCTCAGATTGGATTTCACAAAGTCAGAGAGGAGCGGCCAGTGGGAGGCGACGGGAGGCCAGGGGATGTTTTGCATATTATAATGTTGAAAAGAGAAAGCAGAGGACAGAAAGTAATCTCTCCCTCACACACACACACACACACACACACACACCAACACACACACCGACACACACAGAATAGACAGCACTATTGTCTCCCAGTTCACATAGGTCTTGGGTACGTATTTGTCCGCAAACCCAGAAGTAGATATTATTTCTTAGTTATATTTAATGATCGGTGGGAAAAAAATCCAGGTATGGATGGTCCCTTATTGTGCTTCCAAACACATTAAATATTTTGTGCAGGTGAAGATAATGGGACAATGTTTTGTATTTTTTCCCTGCGCATTTGCTCAAATTGCGCACACCTGACAGAAACTCCCCGGAGTGCAATCAGAGACGTTGTGTGAATGTGTGTGTGTTGACGTTGTGTGAATGTGTGTGTGTTGACGTTGTGTGAATGTGTGTGTATTGACGTTGTGTGAATGTGTGTGTGTGTGTCGTGGTTTCCATGGTGTGACAGGGCGACCACCACCTTGGCAGCGGGCTGTTTTGAAATTGTTTTGCCTGCTGTAGAAGTTGGCTAATGTAGCACACCTGCTATCACCGCGGCGTCATTAGCCTCAGCAACGGTCGCCTGGCGAAAAGGTCAAGTTTCCACAGAGGCAGGCATAAAAGAGAGAGAGAGGGGGAGAGAGGGAGAGAGAGAGGGAGAGAGAGAGGGAGAGAAAGAGGGAGAGAGAGAGAAGGAGAGGGAGAGAGGAGGGAAAGGGAGAGTGAGAGAAGAGAGAGGAGGGAAAGGGAGGGAGAGGGAGTGAGGAGGGAGGGAGAGGGAGGTGGAGTGTAAGGGAGAAGGAGAGAGAGAGGAGGAGAGAGGAGGGAGAGAGTGAGTGAGGGAGAGGGAGGTGAAGGGAGAGAGGAGGGAAAGGGAGAGAGAGGAGGGAAAGGGAGAAGGTGAGGGGGAGAGAGGGAGGGAGAGGGAGTGAGGAGGGAGAGAGTCAGATCATTCTTCCTCCCAGTCCTTATGAGCATCGATGCACGGCTGGTGAGTAGGACTGAGCTACATGGGCAGAGAGACGTGCATGATGGGAGAAGACAAAGTATATAGCACTTCACACTCGCTGGGCTTTCGATTCTGTATGCAGAAGCACACGCAGAAGCAGGAGATTCCAGGCCACCAGCCGATTCCAATCCCAAACCTGACTATGGACTATGAACGTTTGTCAAATGGGATATAAATAGGTGTAAAGGTGAACTACAAAATACGGTTATTCAGATTTGGATGATGTTACTATATCATTGACTACGACTTACAGCCATCTATATGCAATATGCTAGCCATATGCTATACTATACATGTTTATCTCGTACAGCATGTAGTAGTGAGATTATTAACATAATGAATGGGAACTATGACGTTTAAACACGTCTAGCATGTGAAATATCACAAATATCACATCATTTGCGGCAGGATTATTGGTAAAAATAATCAAAAGCTCATTTGATTTAACAGCAAACAGAAACACCCAAAACCTGCTATTTTCCTTCAGTAATAAGTCAGGATTGTGTGAACATATGTTTCACCATCAGGACTGACAAAAATGTGGGATTCCTAACTACTTTTCAACCAACCCATCTAGTTAAAATTAAAACCTAGATGTATATTGCTTTAATGACACCTATTTCCCCGATTTTCAATACGTAATGCTAGCCACCTATGCAGTTTCAATCTGATAGCTGCCCACCTCATCTACAGCTAGATATTGGCACTTAGCAAATAGCAAATAAGTATAAGTATTTGTTGAACAGAAGCCCCATTCAAGTCAGATTTGCTAGCATGGATACAATTCAACCAAATATAATATAGCCTTTTGATTTTGTGAAGATTTCATTAACATTCATAGTCCTCACTAAAGCTAGCTATGTGCCTCACATAATTGCATGACTTTAACAACACATGGTCAATGTTTCCAATATATATACGCTCATAGTGAGTAGATGTATCAAACCTAGATGACATATTACAGTCTCCAGGGTAGTTAGCAACCACCAACTTAACCCTGTGAAGTAAACATAGTGGTTGACTTTAAGAAATGACTCGTTTTGAGATTCAGTGTTCAGCTGTCAGTACAGTTGAGGGATTTACCTTCCTGCCGACCATGGTTTTCCTCAATCTCAGGGGACCTTAAAGACAAGCCTGACCTCTCCTATCTCCATCTGGTCTGGGCGTCTGTATCTGTCTGCTACAGAAGACAAGTAAACAGCAACACATTGTACAGACCTCAGAACAGGCCATCAGCTGTCATCAGCTCTACACTGAGTTCCTACATGTCTTTAGGTTCAGATCCAGTACATGTGAACCATTAACCAAAATTCCACCCCTCTAACTGACCACCCCCCTCCTGTCCATTCTGTTGCCCTTAGCGACTGACCATCTGTTCCACAGAGACCATTCTCACGTCCGTCAAGACACATCCAACCTCAAAACTAAATAGCGGCACTAGACCACTTACCTCACCGCACCCAGATATACTGGAAATGTACATCTGTGAATAGGTTAAATAATAGTAAATTAATGTAGCTAATATGGGCACATACTAGGTTAAATAATGTTTAATGAATGTAGCTAATAAAGTCAGTTAATAGGTGAAATAATGCTAAATGAATGTAGCTAATATAGGCACATACTAGGTTAAATAATGCTAAATGAATGTAGCTAATATAGGCACATACTAGGTTAAATAATGTTAAATTAATGTAGCTAATATAGGCACATGCTAGGTTAAATAATAGTAAATGAATGTAGCTAATAAAGTCACATACATCTTCTCACCTCCCATCGTAATGTAACTGTAATTTCGTTGTCAACTGCCAGATTTTTCCATGTACTCTGTACCTACAGTATGCAGCAGCTCTAAACCATGGCCTTTTCCCAATGTTGGGGGATAAGCCGGTCCAACCTGTGCGAGGCCAAAATGTCTCCAGTCGAATACAATGACACGCAAGCTCATATAGATTTAACAGACACAGACTTGTATACGTAAACATTGTTCACTGATCCCGGGACAGGCTTCTCCTGCCCACCAGAACAGATATTAATCTTATATGATTTGGTCCACAGCTCATCCGGAACATCAGTCCTATCCAGAATTTGAAGGGAGACATCCCATGTCATTGACCTTTGACTTGTTACTACCATGCTGAGGCAATTGAACACCATGGACACGCAGTATAAAGGCCTAGAAATAACGTTCGTTTTCTTTAGGCGACTTATAAAACGACGTACAGTATTGCAGTTGTATTAGCTTACATTAGACACGTTCATATTATCCAGGGCCGTGTTCAAGATTTCTCTGTATAAATAAAGGAAAATAAATATATGAAATGCATTGATGTTGGGTAAAATCCTTTAGCCGTTTAGCCGTGACCTCTGAATGCACAGTTTAGTCACATCGGAGTGTGTGAATCTCGTTATCGAGGACGGTCGTGTTAAATTTCCCAGAGTCCCCCTCAGGGTTACCTATTTAAAGAACCCCCCACACATCAGAAATGCCAGGGCTTCTCATCTCAGGTGTACTGCAGCAATAAAACAAGTTATCAAGTTAATGAATACACTGTCTCCTTCCTCTGCTGTCCAGTTCACCCGATCAGCGCGAACAAACGCGCGCACACACACACGCACACACACACAGACACACACACACACACACACACACACACACACAAAGCGACAGATAGTGTCTCCTCATTCGTACCTGCTCAAAGGTAATTAATGTGTATGGCATTTAGGAGCATTCAAGTAGACAAATATGACAGAGACAGGGACAATTAAGCCTGTTCAAGCTACATTAACTTCCCCCGGCTATTACAGCGTGCAACGTTTTTACGTTGGCTTGTAAACGAAGCTCTGGGATTGTTCCTCATGGGCCATAGAGATATTAATGGAAGGAAAAAGGGACATGGTGTTTATTGCACTTCCATAATTGCTAATACATTTCAATTATCTCCTGTGTCACTTTAAGAA
Source organism: Dallia pectoralis (assembly GCA_029465975.1). Classification (NCBI taxonomy): domain Eukaryota; kingdom Metazoa; phylum Chordata; class Actinopteri; order Esociformes; family Umbridae; genus Dallia; species Dallia pectoralis. Next base: position 10,691,592 of record CM055739.1, read on the forward strand.
TGAGTGTATCTGTGTGTGTGTGTGTGTGTGTGTGCATGCGCGCTTGCGTTCGTGCGTGTGATAAAGACTGCGCTGTAGTACTATAATGTGTGTGTACTGTAGCTCAGTCCTTCGATCGGTGAGTGTTCAGGTGAGGCGAAGAAGGAAATACAGAGAAACCTAGAAAGATAGAGAGATTGAGAAAAGAGAGAGAGAGAGAGAGAGCAAATCTGGAGCGAGGACAGTTTTAAGAATGCCAGTTACATCATCACACAGGCGGAGCTCACTCTCACCCTGCTCTCGCATCCGGCTGGTGGGAGGGAACGAGGGGAATATTTATGGGGTATCATGGTTCCAGGTTACCCAGAAACACATGATGGAACACACCTTGACCTCCTGGAGGGAGAACCAACCATAGCAACTCTCCTCCCCTCTTCAGCTCCCCACGGCTCCCTAAACCCAGCCACAGCTCTTCACGCCCATAAACAATTCACACGTCACACCACAACAACAACAGGATGTTGTAAAGCCAGGAGCGGACTGGCCATATGGCAATTCGGGACTGGTAAATTATTTCGCCTTAAAGACTCCAATTATCAGATCATTTCGGGACCCAGTTTGCTCTTGTGTGAAACAACGTACACCTCAAGGGACATGCGCTGTACATCAGTTGAATGACACTATGGTTGCAAGGTTGGAAATGGGTATTTGCAAGGGTTATTTATGGCCATCTACAAATTTGCCTATTAATATGAATATCTAATAATGGTGTAAATGTGTGCATAATCCTCAGGCCTTTTTAGCACCCCCATGTGAGGTGGAAATGGATGAGCCCATTTGTCCGGTGTGACCTCCTGTTGAGCAGGTGTTCGGGCACTTATCTGCAAAACGGGGGGGGACGGACAAAAAGCAATGATGGTCAGAAACCCTTGGAAGTCCTCAAAAAGTTGGTAACAGGTAATGCACTCTAAACGGGCAAACAATGATTGCTACTCACGCCCGTGCTAATGCCGCCGCCAGCCGTTCGGCGCTGAGAGTCTTGTGGACGTTTCAGAACAAGTGGGTGCTTGACAAGCAGATATGGAAGGCATTAACGCCAAGGTGGGAGAGACGCTGCCCCGCGGAGAGCTAGCGTTGGTCCATATGGGTTCTTCACAACAGTGTTTGTTGTGACTCTGTCACATGCAGATGGATCTGAAATATTGTTGATACACACACTCTGGCTCAGATGGCGAAATGGTCACTAGATGCAAACCGTGAAGACAGTGTTCTGCGCTCACAAAATGATGGAAGTTTGGATCAGTCTAAACCATGGAACCATTTTAAAAAGTTAAAATTAAGTCAATATATTTCTTTAAGTATTCATTTTTCAAAGAAATAGCACACGATGATATAATATGACATTTTGGTATTTATTTTATATTTTTTTGTGTCATGTTTCTTTACACATTTTTGTGGTTTACGTTGGCCAAGCAAAGTGACACTGGTGGTGTGGTGGCCCAGTCAGAAAGGCACAAGAAATACTAGCGAGTGGACGACTGTAATGATTCCGCAACAATATGCTACATATAGCAAGAACGGTAAATCTGAAGGTGGTTGGAAAGTGAGGATAACAGTAGGCTACAGTTAGCAAATAGCCTAAAGCTGGCTAGCGTATAGCTAACTAGCTTCTCTAGAATGTTCCATCCAAGGCGTATACTGTCATATGGTAAAACATATTTCATTAGCGAGATTTGATGTGAATACTATTGCATCTCTCTGTTTATATCCTCTATTTGTGGGCTTGCTCTTTTGTCACTTGGAGCTAACTTTGTATCATAACGACACCCACACCCAGGCGTTATGTAGCACACTGTTGCTCTGGTTAATAATACAATGCTAGGTGTTGTTAATGCACAGAACAGGAGTTGAGCCAGTGACTGTTAAGTTTAGGTCAGGGTTTGGTATTAAGTTATTGAGGATAACATTTGGGCTAGTTTAAGATTAGGGTTAGATAACAGACTTACTTATCATGGTATTAATTGTCAGTCCTCACTTTTATAGTAAAGCATATTTGTCACGATTGGTGTGGTGGCGTTGCTACACGGACATATTTCGGTGATGCACTTCCTTGTTTACGTTTGTCTCACGGCTGTTTGTAATTATAATCATGAGGGATATAAAGGGGTCGCTAGCAAGTCACTCCTTGCTTAGCATTATTCTATGTCACGCTGGTTTAGAGGTGAGTGCTGTGTACGTTTGCTGTTGCTACTGTGGGTTTTTTGTATTGGTATTATAAGACGCGACACGCGCACTTTGTTTTCATTAGCCCAGTTAGCCCTTTTTCGCCGTTCTCGGTTTGTTTTATGTTCTATGTAAAATAAACGTGGATTGGAACAGATCAACTGGCTCTGCACATGGCTTCCACCGCATTACGCCGCTCCATACATGACAGAATGCTAAGCCACCCAAGAAGCCCGCAGAGCCGGACGGTGAGTGGATTCCTCGGAGGGGCAAGCTATAGCGCTCCGAGGTATGAAGCTCACCGTCAACCCACGGAGCAGCAGGAGCAGCGCTACACCTGGCAGGGTGATTGGGGGTCCGACTCCCTCTCCTCGGATGATGAGGAAGCGTTCTACGAGCGAGTGGAGGAGGACTCCCTGGAAGACGCCCTGCTATGGGACCCCGTCCTCAGTCGACTAGTCCCCGCAACATCGGACGTCGGCTGGGGCGGGCAGAGGACACCGCCCACTGTTCCGGGGCTGCAGACAGGGGGAGGAAGACCCCTGGAGCTACAGCCACTACCCCCGCCGGGGGAAGACCCTTTCCGACCACCTACCTCCGGGACAGAGAAATCCCCGGAGGGGTTACATAAGCAGCCCCCGGCTGTCATTAGGGCGTGGTGGAAGGCATGGCTGGACTTTCAAGATCTGACGCCAGAGATCGCCTCCGCCACGCCAGCGCCCGAGATGGCCGCTACGCCTGCGCCCGAGATGGCTTCAGCTACGCCTGCGCCCAAGATGGCCTCAGCTACGCCTGTGCCCGAGATGGCCTCAGCTACGCCTGTGCCCGAGATGGCCTCAGCTACGCCTGCGCCCGAGATGGCCTCAGCTACGCCTGCGCCCGAGATGGCCTCCGCTACGCCTGCGCCCGAGATGGCTGTTGCCGTCGTCACGCCGGCGCTCAAGATGGCTGCCGTCGTCCCGCCAGCGCCCAAGATGGCTGCCGCCGTCTCGCCAGCGTCCACGATGGCTCCCGCCATCACGCCAGCGCCCACGATGGCTGTTGCCGTCACGCCAGCGCTCACGATGGCTGTTGCCGTCACGCCAGCGCTCAAGATGGCTGCCGTCGCCACGCCAGCGCCCAAGATGGCTGCCGCCGTCACGCCGGCGTCCACGATGGTCCCCGCCGTCACGCCAGCGCCCAAGATGGCTGTTGCCGTCACGCCAGCGCTCAAGATGGCTGTTGTCGTCACGCCAGCGCCCAAGATGGCTGCCGCCGTCTCGCCAGCGTCCACGATGGCTCCCGCCGTCCCGCCAGCGCTCAAGATGGCTGTTGTCGTCACGCCAGCGCCCAAGATGGCTGCCGCCGTCTCGCCAGCGTCCACGATGGCTCCCGCCGTCCCGCCAGCGCTCAAGATGGCTGTTGTCGTCACGCCAGCGCCCAAGATGGCTGCCGTCGTCACGCCAGCGCCCAAGATGGCTGCCGTCGCCACGCCAGCGCCCAAGATGGCTGCCGCCGTCACGCCAGCGTCCACGATGGCCCCCGCCGTCACGCCAGCGCCCAAGATGGCTGTTGTCGTCACGCCAGCGCCCAAGATGGCTGCCGCCGTCTCGCCAGCGTCCACGATGGCTGCCGCCGTCACGCCAGCGTCCACGATGGTCCGCGCCGTCACGCCAGCGCCCAAGATGGCTGTTGCCGTCACGCCAGCGCCCAAGATGGCTGCCACCGTCCCGCCAGCGTCCACGATGGCTCCCGCCGTCACGCCAGCGCTCAAGATGGCTGTTGTCGTCACGCCAGCGCTCAAGGTGGTTGCCGTCGTCACGCCAGCGCCCAAGATGGCTGTTGCCGTCACGCCGCCGCCCACAATGGCTGCCGCATCGCCGCCCACAATGGCTGCCGCATCGCCACCCACAATGGCTGCCGCATCGCCGCCCACAATGGCTGCCGCATCGCCGCCCACAATGGCTGCCGCATCGCCGCCCACTATGGCTGCCGCATCGCCGCCCACAATGGCTGCCGCATCGCCGCCCACGAGGGCGCGCCACGACGCTCACGATGGGCCGCCGCCACGACGACGCTCACGATGGCCGCCGCCACGACGACGCCACGATGGCCGCCGCCACGACGACGCCACGATGGCCGCCGCCACGACGACGCTCACGATGGCCGCCGCCACGACGACGCTCACGATGGCCGCCGCTACGCCACGACTACGCCACGATGGCCGCCGCCACGCTCACGATGGCCGCCGCCACGACTACTACGCTCACGATGGCCGATGGCCGCCACGCGCCACGATGGCCGCCGCCACGACTACGCCACGATGGCCGCCGCCACGACGCTCACGATGCTACGCTCACGATGGCGCCGCCACCACGCTCACGATGGCCGCCGCCCGCCCGCTCACGATGGCCGCCGCCCGCGACGCTCACGATGGCCGCCGCCACGCTCGCTCACGATGGCCGCCACGATGGCCGCCGCTACGCTCACGATGGCCGCCGCCACGCTCACGATGGCCGCCGCCACGACTACGCTCACGATGGCCGCCGCCACGACTACGCTCACGATGGCCGCCGCCACGCCGCTCACGGCACGCCGCCACGACTACGCTCACGATGGCCGCCGCCACGACTACGCTCACGATGGCCGCCGCCACGACTACGCTCACGATGGCCGCCGCCACGACTACGCCACGATGGCCGCCGCCACGCCCACGATGGCCGCCGCCACGTCGCCCACGATGGCCGCCGCCACGTCGCCCACGAGGGCCGCCGCCACGTCGCCCACGATGGCCGCCGCCACAACGCACTCTCAGCCGCACAAGATGGCGGTCTCTCAGCCGCACTAGATGGCGGCCTCTCAGGCCACCGAGGCCTATTCAGGGCTGGACCTGCGGTCCTGGACTGACCCTTTTGGGTTTGACTGTGGGTTCTCTCCCTGTTGCTCCCTTGTTTTGTTTTTGTGTTTCCGTTCGGCTATCTGGGGAGCTAGCCTTTTAGTGGGGGATACTGTCACGATTGGTGTGGTGGCGTTGCTACACGGACATATTTCGGTGATGCACTTCCTTGTTTACGTTTGTCTCACGGCTGTTTGTAATTATAATCATGAGGGATATAAAGGGGTCGCTAGCAAGTCACTCCTTGCTTAGCATTATTCTATGTCACGCTGGTTTAGAGGTGAGTGCTGTGTACGTTTGCTGTTGCTACTGTGGGTTTTTTGTATTGGTATTATAAGACGCGACACGCGCACTTTGTTTTCATTAGCCCAGTTAGCCCTTTTTCGCCGTTCTCGGTTTGTTTTATGTTCTATGTAAAATAAACGTGGATTGGAACAGATCAACTGGCTCTGCACATGGCTTCCACCGCATTACGCCGCTCCATACATGACAATATTATTAATGTGTGTGTGTTTGTGTGTCTGTGTATCTGTGTGTTTGTGTGATTGTGTGTTTGTGTGTTTATATGTACATTTAAGGACATTAACACTACACATCCCCAACCAGATTTACCAAACCTTTTCCGGCAGCTTTTTATTGATATCTCTTGCTTATGTTTATTGTGAAGATGTCATTAAAAAAGTCTGTCAATATGGTCACGTTACACAATTGCTCAGGACAGTAAATGCCATTATTGTCATTACACTGATTGTTGTTCTAGACGTTTTTTAATCTCCTGGTAAAGATGTTAACCTTTGTAGGCTTGCTGAATTCGAATGATCATATTTGATGGAGTGGCTGTCAAAAGAGGGTAAACAAAACACGCATTTGTTTGTTAGTCAGGGGGGAGGGAGGGAGGAGGGGATGCAGGGAGAGCAATGGCAGCATGCGTGTTTGGCCATAGCCCCGCCTCTGAATCCAATCAGGAAATATAGCTGGATCAGAGGCGGAGCAGAAAGGACACTGGGATATTCCACTGTGTTCCGGCCCCTGTAGGGCAAAAAAATCTATGAAAAAAATAGAAAATAAATGGCTGTACTGAGCGGTACTGAATACAAGAACAAGCTGAAAAAAGAAAGAACAAGGTAGAAGAAGAAATGCCTCAGTGACAAAAAAAAGAAAAATGACGGGGGGAAAAGAATAAAAACAGGATCTGAGCGAGGGCTTTTTAAGCGGGCTTTGAGATATGAGATAAGGGCCAGTAGAGGCTGATCCTATTGGAGGGAGTGTAGGATCCAGTGTGCCAGTATGAAAAGGGTACTAAGCTCAGGGCCCCGCCTGCCCGCCTGCCTCTCCTCTTCTACAGCTCCTCTTGCGCTCCTCCTCAGCTGGAGGGGCAGGTGTTTGCTGTGGTGAGCGCTGGCAGTTCTTGCCTGGGGTGATAAGCCAGGGGGGGTCTGACAAGCAGGGGCGTCAGCCTGCTGTAGCTCCTCACAATGGAAGAGGGGAAGCCGGGTGGAGAAGTGAGGGCACGGGGGGGGGTCGGAGGGGGAGGAGGTGACGGGCGTTGGGGGAGGCCCGGGCGATGGAGAAAGAGAAAAGGGACGGTTGACTGGATCGGCGTGCATTGTAAATCTTCACCGTGGCAACCTGCAGCTGTGGAAACAGGGGTGACGAGTGGGTGACGGAGACACTGTGGGGGAATGAAAGAGGACGAAAAAAAGACACAGAAAGAGTGAGGAAAGAGTGAGAAAGAGAGAGAGGGAGAGAGAGGGGAAAGCCATGGGGCCAATGAGCGAGGATTTGCCTCACTCGCTTAATGCACTGCTTATGACAGCTAAAAGGGAGAGCGAGGGAAATTGGTTAGGAGGAATTACCAGTGTTATACAGCTTGCCATCTTACAAATGAATACCGTTTAGCCCCAGCATATAAATGAGTGGATTTTGCTTGGAGAAGGAAAGAGAAGGAACGGGAGAGAGGTGGAGAGCGACACAGGAAGCGAAGTGGCAGCCGTAGCAATCAGTAGCAGACGTGTGTGTGTGTTTGGATGTGTATACGTGTGTGTGTGTTGTGGGTGTAATGTATGGGATATGTTGGTGCGTGAATGTGTGGGTGTGTTGTGGGTGTAATGTATGGGATATGTTGGTGTGTGAATGTGTGGGTGTGTTGTGGGTGTAATGTATGGGATATGTTGGTGTGTGTATGTGTGTGTGTGTGTGTGTGTGTGTTGTGGGTGTACAGTATGGGATATGTTGGTGTGTGTGTGTTGTGGGTGTACAGTATGGGATATGTTGGTGTGTGTGTGTGTGTTGTGGGTAAAATGTATGGGATATGTTGGTGTGTGTGTGTGTGTGTGTTTGTATGTGTGTGTGTTGTGGGTGTACAGTATGGGATATGTCGGTGCACGTGTGTGTGTGTGTTGTGGGTGTAATGTATGGGATATGTTGGTGTGTGTGTGTGTGTTGTGGGTAAAATGTATGGGATATGTTGGTGTGTGTGCGTGTATGTGTGTGTGTGTGTGTTGTGGGTGTACAGTATGGGATATGTCGGTGCACACGTGTGTGTGTGTTTATGTGGCCGTGATACGGGTGGGCGCGCGTCTCTTTCTCTCTCTTTCCATCTGTGTGTAGCCCGTTGGAATTATGCAAGCAAGTAACAACGAGCAAATTGAACCTCCACAAAATCCAGCACAAGGTCAGACTGAAAGACAAGGGAGAGGGTTGGAGAGTTGGTGGGTGGGAGGGAAAAACAGATCATGATAAATTGGCTCGCATTTTACCAAACGCTACCCTTAATGCACCTCTCCCAGCCAAGCCTGCTAGCCTGGAACTTTAGGTTCTTTAATACCAGGAGCCAGCCATTTGTGATATATGAAAACCAGGCTGTGGCACTAATTGCACAATTACAAAGTGGAAGCAGCACTGTGGCTGCGTGGCGACGTGTGGAGCGGGAGGACAGGGGAACCAGGAAGGGAAGTGCGGGAGGAGGAAGACAAGAAAAGGACGCCCTGAGAGGGTGAGAGAAAGAGGAGAACACGGGAGAGCTAGGTGGGGAGACGAGAACGTGCGGACGTCCGGTGGAGTACGGATTTGGAGAAAGGGAGGAGATCGGAAAAAGAAAGCGGAGAGATGGACGGGAGAAAATAGAGAGATGTTAAAAAAAGAGGTGTCCCTGCTGGCCTCTGTCATTAAATCTCTACCTAGAGGAGGTGAAGGAGAGCGTGCTCCTATCACAGGATCCACTAGTTAGCCTCCTCGTTAGCATAGAGAGCCTTGCATTGCTACCAGAGAACACCTGGCTCTGCCCCACCTCCCAACTCTCTGTCTCCTCCCCTATCACTCTTCACCTCCCAGGCGTTCTCTTCTCCTCCTCTTAATTACCCAGAGTGCAGTGTGGCTGGCAGCAGGATTGGTCTGTGCCACCCTATTTATGGTTTATAGAGTGCCAGGGAAACCGTGCCAGTTTTAGAAACCACAAGGGCCAGGTTAGTTTACAAAGAGAGAGAGATGAAAGGGTGGAGTTAGAGAGACACAGAGAGACCGATTATCAGAGAGAGTGAGAGAGAGAGAGAGAGAGAGTGAGGGAAGGCAGGGTGTTGTGTGAAACACGGAGAGAGTGAGAGGGAAGGTAGACTGAGGAAAAGAAAAAAGTGTCTTGTGCGCAGATTAAAGGACAATTTATTACAGGCTGCTCAGGGAGACAGAATATTTTGCCCCAGTGCTTTAATGACTGTCGGGATGAGAAATGGAAGCATATTAGCCCACTCACAGGGCAGAGCTGCTGCAACCTGCCAGTTATAGCATCACCATAGCCAGGACCCAGCAATAACAACCCCCCGGGGCTGGAGGGGTCACGATCAGCTCAGCACTCCCAGGCACCTCTCACTCTCTCTGGGTAACACCCTGTCCTCTGGGGCCCATGTGGCTCTCGTTGCTGTGTTTTTTTAAATGTAAGGTTTGTTGATCTTGTTTTCTCTATGATATTCTTAGTGCTGTAAGTAAGGGCATGAAAACCCATTAAATAAATAAAAAACGAAATGCCCACCCATTTAAAACTTGTTATATGTAGTCTCCATATAACATGTTCATAGCATAAATAGTTTAGGACAAAACATATCATGATGTCATGGGTTCATATTAGCACACAGCTATACTGTTAGCATACTACTTCGCCTCTGTAAACAGAGCGATGACAACATTCATTTTTGTCACCCTGGGGCAGATTAATAAATGCAGATAAAGATCACCTGGTTACCCTCAGATCCTGTGATAAGGTGGCCTACAGCTCATCCAGGGCCAACCTGAAAAGGGGCATCAAGATGGCCAAACACGCCCACAAACTGAGGATCTGGCCTGCTTTGAATGACTCAGCCATTACATTGGAGCTCTCTCCAGACGTCGCCCCCTTCAGTCTGTCCACTGCGTAGATCAGACACAGCAGGGTGAACGGCACGCAAGGTGGCTGGTCCTGGCGGTTTCCCCGGTGACGGTGTCCCCGGGCGTGTGCTCAGAGCATGTTCTGGGCAGCTGGCTGAAGTCTTCACAGACATTTTGAACCTGTCACTGTCCCTAGTCCCCACTAACTTATTTAATTGACCTGCCATTTGCACATATATTCGCTGGACCTCTGGCTCTTGTCCACTTTCCCGGCACACTGCTGGCCTATTTATTATATTTTCCTTTTGCATAATTCTCATCGTTTGTACTATCCGTTTACCACTTGCACAGATGTTCTCCGCTGGTGTGCCCTCTGCACATTTGCAATTTGCTACATTGTTGAACTGAATACCTGCACATTTACTTATCCATATCAATTGCACATCCTCACACTGTACTCCATATCTTTTGGACCTTTGGTTGGATGCAAACTGCATTTCGTTGTACTGTCCTTGTACTGTTCAATGACAATAAGGTTAAATCTAATCTAATCTACCCAGACCTTAACATGCGCCCTTGGTAGTCATAATGTAATACTGTTTATTTATATAATGTGCGTAGGCAGGAGCTAATGGGGATCTGGATTAAATTCTACTCTAAACACAAGCATTACACCAATGCTAGCGTGGCGTTAGCATAAACGTCTCTGGTGCCCATCAAGCATTACACCAACGTTAGCGTGACGTTAGCATAAACGTGTCTGACCCATAGAAAAGCACCAGACACCACAGAAGTGGTACCATTGTAACATTAGCATGCTGCTATCTTGCTCCTGGCAGGGGTCTGCTATTGGAACTATTAATAGTGACCACAACACATGGACTAATAAATAAAGGAACAGTGCTATTACCACTTGGGTGTGTCTGCTTTCACCAACAGCTACAGAAAAAGATAACACACGGCAAATTGCTCGATGTGTAACCAGACCTGATAGTTTGAACTTTATGTGAAATACGGTCTCTGTGTCGCGTGCGTCTCCTCACCGCCTGTGACTCTCCCTGCAGCTCACGTTAGCTCATCCTGGCCAGTGCTCACACACATACACACGATTACAGTCCAATAGCCAGATAAGCTTTCTTCTCCTCGCGTTGGGCGGTTGGTTGATGTCTTTTTGATTTGGTGGTTCCTCCTAATCACACCCCTCCAGGTGTTTCCATCGTTGCTCACGTGGGCCCCGTGCAGGACTCCATTCAGGGTCTCCAAGAAGGCTGAATACTCCGATCTGCTGTTAGGTGCAGATGCACAAACAACAGTCAGAGTTTGTCAATGTTTTGGCCAATCACAGCGTTAAAGAAAAAATAGAACAAAAAAGTATTTGAATGGTTATTTATTTCTGGCAAACTCTTACAGCCTGTGGCAATTAAGGAAAGTAAACACAACACGAGTAACTAAAGAGGTTAAGGCTATAATTGTTTTCTCTCAAAAACGACATAATGATAATTTCCTCCTACCATAACAAAAAGCAAACAGCCACAGAAAAACAAGCACAATTTCTCTTCTTCCCCAGGTTCAGTGGGAATCCCCAGTGTAATGGCTAATGTTGTAACATGTCCCAGGTTGAAACAACTGCTTCCTATTCGTTTCTGGGCTCCTCCAGCGCTACGCTAGCTAGCACCTACTGCCAGCATGACCTCTAGTGTGTGCACATTAATTTTACCTCAGGATTTCCACGGCGTCAATTAATAAAAAGTGTCTAGTTTTCCCGCAAATGAACACACACTGATAAATGAGGGCTTCGGCTTAATTGCTCGCTAAATTAAGAGCTCAACAATAGTGATGACGCTGTGTGTCCATGTTTAGTATTTAAAAACTCATTAAATGTGGGAACATGTCGCTCGGTTAAGTGTGTGTTGATGCACATTCACCTTTAGGGGCTCTAATGACCACATGTAATGGCGGCGCGAGTTTCAGACGACAGCGGCTTCCCTCAGGCTGGGCCCGCGCACACGCTCTCCCGGGTTGCTACGCCATGTGCACGCGTACGTGCGCGCACGCCGGACCGATGGCCAACATGAATTCGTTCCTTCGATAAACGAGCGAAGGACGGAGAGAGTAATCATGTAAATATATTTCAGAACGTTCCGGAGTTGTTGTCACTTAATTCCCATGACAACAGAACACCTCTCACGGGCTAATACATCGGCTATTGCGACAGTTAATAGCATCTTTAGTATCACTGAGCCCATAATGCAACGCTACGGCCGGGGGAAATTGAGCAAGTTAAGCCGGCGGAAGAGGCAGACACTAAACGTTTATAGTGACGGATTGCTTTCAGTAATTTCACTTTATTATGATTGGGCAAGATCAATATTTTAACAGTTCAGTTAGGGACTTTAGTACGGTGCTTAATATGGATTATTCATGAGCTTTCTGAACATGCAGGGAACTAGAAGGAGGGAGAAGACCTCTCCGGCTGCGACGTGGACACAGTCTGACGGAGGGTTATGTCTGTATGGAATGTCTCGGACACAAATTGGCCTGTAATGGTTACAAATGGCACAGGAAGTCGTCTTAGGGGTACAGTGAGAAGGGAACTCCTCTCCTCTCTGTGTAATCCACTGTTTCTCATGCGAATTGTCCCATACCCCATACATACACACATGCACTGATGAGACAAAACATTATGACCAATATGCTGTTGGTCCTCAGCGTGCTGCCCAAACAGCACCGAAATGGACTCTGCTTGTGTCCTGTGGTATCTGGCACCAAGACATTACCAGTAGACCCCTGATGGTGTCCTGTGGTATCTGGCACCAAGACATTACCAGTAGACCACTGATGGTGTCCTGTTGTATCTGGCACCAAGACATTACCAGTAGACCACTGATGGTGTCCTGTTGTATCTGGCACCAAGACATTACCAGTAGACCACTGATGGTGTCCTGTGGTATCTGGCACCAAGACATAGCCAGTAGACCACTGATGGTGTCCTGTGGTATCTGGCACCAAGACATTACCAGCAGATTCTTCAAGTTCTGGAGGTGAGGTCAGACTTGTTAGTCCATCACATCCAACAGATGCTCAATAGGATTGAGATCTGGGGAATATGAATGACAGGGCGACACTTTGAGCTCTTCATCGTGTTCCTCAAACCATTCCTAAACATTGTGTGCAGCAATATCCTGCTGTAAGAGGCCACTGCCATCAGGGAAAACCAGTCCCATAAAGAGGTCTACCTGGTCTGCAACAATGGACAGGTAGGTAGCACGTGTCAATATGACGTCCACATGAATGTAGGACCCAGGGTTCCCCAGCAGAACATTTCCCAGAACACTCCCTCCACCGGCTTGTCTTCTTCCCACAATGCATCTTGGTGTCATCACTTCCCCTGGTAAACAATACACTCCTGCTCTTCTCTTCTCCAGTCAACATGTTGACTCTCAGTACTGCTTGTTTGCCTACCATCTAAACTACCCTGGCCGTGACACGTTCCCTTGTTTTGGACACGTTAAACATTATTCCCTTTACCTGTGAGTGGTCATAATGTTTTGTTCATCAGTATGTAGGTTTCACTGAAACTGCGGGTTTTACATTTACACTATATTTGACTTTTGACATTTGAGTGTGTTTTACAGTGTTTTACAGTGACATGGTGTTAAACAGTGACATTGTAACTTGGTTACACAGAGACATTGTACGTGTGTTTTTAAAGTGACTGTGTGTGTTTTACAGTGACATTGTACATGTGTTTTACACTGTCTCTGTGTGTGTTTTACAGAGACACTGTACGTGTGTTTTACACTGACATACTTCCAGGAGGCTGAGAGCCACGTTGGGATTAAATGCTCTGACATATTCATATCTGGTCACACTTTCAGGTGATACGCAAAAAAGGTCTGTCACTATCAAAGCCCCAGGAATCTGCTCAGTGCTCAGGGAGGGAGAGAGTGAGAGGAGAGAAACAGAATGGTTAAGAGAACAGAGCCCAGTGCCAGCCAGCCAGGCAGAGGATTTCTTCCTTACAAAGCTCCTAACCATCTTTTGAAAAGAAAATCCTTTGTACCCCTCCCCAAACCCGATGCCCTCCCTCACCTCCCTCGTATTTAAGTCCCCGTGTGCAACGAATGGGGAGCGGGGCCTGGAAAGTTTGTCTGCAGGAGCCGGGTCGCGCTGTAGCTGATTAGATGGGTTTCAACGGTGGTGTGGGTAATAGGCTCCTCTCTGCGCTCCGTGCCTTCGCTAACCCCCTGCTCCCCTGGCAGCCTCAGCCACTGGAATTAATCAGCTCTACTGGGAGATTCCTCCTTCCCCTCTCCTCCTCCTTCCCCCCCTCTTCCTCCATCCCCTCTCCGCAGGCGAGCCACTCCGGAGTCATTTACCAGCCAATCCCACTGTCAACCCACTGTCATTTAGGCCTTTTCATTACGCCTTTTTCCCCTCTCTCTCTCTCTTTCTCTCTGTCCTTTTCCCCCTCTCTCTCCCCCTCTCTTTTTTTCCATCTCCCACTCTCTGTCCCTCTCTTGTTCGGAAAAAAGACAGCAAAAGATGTAAATGGGTGACAGATTAGGCTAATGCTGGTGTTTAATATTAGAATTCCCCCTGTTTGTAGCACACGGCCGATATGTCCACCGAAAAGGTGCCCCGACAGAAAGCTAAAGGAACAAGGACGTGGACATAAATAGATGGGGAGGAGCGATAAAGTGGAGACAAAGGAGCGAAGCCATCAGGATTTTTAGGTAAGCACTTCCAGCAATTAGGCTGTGGGCTGGCTAATGAGCCCATGCCAGGACGGCGGTGGCTGGGACGGCAGGCTGAGAGAGACCAGTGGCTGCCGTCCTAAATGTGACAATAGGTGGCCAACTTTGTTCCCTGCATATGGAGCCCAGGGACCATAACTTATAATTAGGCTCCCTAGGTCGCTCTGGGGGGTGGGGCTCCCGTGTCGGTCTAGTCTGCCACACTAAACCTGCTTAAGTGACCTGTTTTAGGCGCCCAGGCGGTCTGCGACACACCTCAAAGGTTAGATTATCCTACAATGATATACAAGGCTTTTCAGCGGTCATTTGTACAAAGGACGAGAGCAGGGGAAAAGATAAAGAGAGAAGAGGTGTAGCGGTTCCATCCTTTCTTTTAGAGTACTGACGGCCATATGGCGCCGTTGGCCCGACTCCATTCAACGACAACCTGGTAAAATAAATGGTATTAACGAGTAAACAAAGGGAGTTATGGTAAGAGAAAAAGTATGATTAATTAGAAAAAACATCATCTAGTTGGGATTTAGGTTGAAGGAAGAGCTTGCAGTTGGTTGAGCTTTAGGTTAAAGGAAGAGATGGCGGTTGGTTGAGCTTCATCAAGGCCACTGTTCGTTCTGCTGCTCCTCTGAGTTGACTTTTAAGAGGAAGTGACACATGGATGTCTTGGTGTCAACCCGGGAGAGTGGGTGAGAACATGAATACAGAAATACATGTTTTTCACAGATCGTTCTTTTCCAAACAGACCAAGTTTCCTTATGTTCAAAAAACAGTACTTTTCTGCCAGACTGGTAAATGGGGAAGACCCATTTGTGATCTCCAGGTACCTCGCTGTGGATCCACATGACTGGGTGATTGTGGTGAGGTTGTGTCGATTGGTGGGGGTTATTCTGTGCCCAGGCTAATTGACGAAGGCCTCCGGTAATGATTAAATAAATGTGTCCCAGCGCTAATTCCCCCCTCATGGTTTCTGATGGACTATGTCGTCTTGTTGGACATTTTGGAAAACTGAAGTGATGCCTGCGTGTGGGTTAGGAGGACAGACGAGAAGCAGACTACACAGACCGGACGGCCACCACCCTGGTCTCCCTCCCTTGTTCTTTTCTTCCATCCCTGTGGCCCCGCCACGCTGCATCTGCGGACCGACTCTCCTCCGAGACTCCACCGATTAACATGAGAGGACTTTAACAGGAAGAGGTTGTTTGACATGTTGTCATGTGAACAGGAACAACCATAATTGCAGCCTCGTATTAAACAGTAGCCGTGAACCCGTCTGGTTGGCTGAGTGAGCGTGAGAGGGCCTTCTTGTTTGACTCTAATCTGTGTGAACTAAAGTACGCTTGCCAATGTCTTCAGAGTGAGTCTTATCCATCGACGACAGAAGCTATCAATGGCGGCAGGGAGATATGGCACAGGACATCTCAGACATGCTTCGCGTACCTGGGCGCAGAAGCAGCCACAGTGTTGTCCCAAACACAAAGCTACGCTGCTATGATTCCCTGTCAGCCTCCGCGAGCTTTGAAGCTTTCAACGACGACAAGCCCCACTCATAAACATTGTTGAAACCAAACACGCGGCGCAAGGCACCGAACTACTGTGCCTGTGATCGTTCAACAGCGGCTTTGACGTGCGGAACACAGTTAAACAGCTTTCACTGGATCTAGCTGTTTGGGCAGTTGGATACATTTTAGTCTAGTTAGGGGGGAAAACATTCAACATTCTCCAAAAGCCATCAACTATTCAGATGACGTCAGCCATGATTTCAGACAGGCCGTAGAGTCATTTTTCGAATCCTCGAGCCATGGGAAATATTGTGTAGCGATATGGACCCTTAAAATCAGGCTGTTGGCCAGCCAGCAAACGTGGACAGTAAACAAACTGGGTGGGTGTGTTTCCACGGCAACCCAAAACCCATTAACCCGATATGTCAGTGGGTTTCCAGCGTTCCCTCGGTTACACTGTGCAGGTCAGTCTATAGCCAGGAAGCACGCCACAGGACCTGTAGTGTTTGGACTTGGGGTGCATTTCAAACCCAACAGGAGGAAACATTGGCTAGTCCTGGCGGGCCTCAGACCTGGGGAGCCCGACTCTGGCCACCGGCGCTGTGGTCTGAAGGACGGTTCAGGGATGTTTATTGTGGCTGTGGTCGACTGGGTATGACTGACTGGCGGTGAGCAACTGACACACTGGGGCCTGTCAGGGCCTCGTCTGGGGCCTTTCAAACAGACGTGCTCTTCATGGGGAGATGAAGACGGGACCACGCTCGGAGACAGACCCGGACAGACATGCCCGCTGATCTATGGTGTCGCATATCTACGTCCAAACGTCCATCACCTAATCCTGTCAACCAAGGATGACGACAGTGGCGTCGTTTCCAGTTTCCAGTGTGAAATCGTGCCGGCGTGCGAACGAACGAACGGAAGATAATGACACTTTCTCCGCAGCGTAAACAAGCCTAAGCTGAAATGCATTTGAAAATGCGGGTCACTCATGACTCAAATTATGGAGCTGAAATATATTCTCTGTGGGCTTTCTGATAACCAAGACATTCTTTAACCTGCAGACCCCCAATTAGAGCGACGCTGGGTGTATGGGGGTGTAGATGGGAACCGAACGCTATTG
The DNA here is from genome assembly GCA_029465975.1 of Dallia pectoralis. Classification (NCBI taxonomy): domain Eukaryota; kingdom Metazoa; phylum Chordata; class Actinopteri; order Esociformes; family Umbridae; genus Dallia; species Dallia pectoralis. The sequence continues at coordinate 10,708,398 of CM055739.1, forward strand.
CTTTGACCTGCGCATGTAACTCTGGGACGCACTTGTGAGGGGAGATGTGGAGGCAGGATATGGAAGAGGGAAAACAGGCTCAGCAGAATGGCCAGAGGCTCCTGGTGCCTCTCTATCAATGTAAAACAGACTACTTCCTTGGGCAAAGAGAACATTTGACTTTTTCTAAGCTCCTGCTTTTCTTTAGAAAGGACACATTTATTTGAAAAGTGCATGCAGGGGGAGGAAACAGATAGACAGAAAGACAGAGTGAGAGAGAGAGAGAAAAAAAGAGAGAGAGAGAGAGGAAGAAAAATGAAGGGGAATATGATGAAAAGCACCTTTAGCATGCCGGAAACATCTGGTTTCACATTCGACAACCAAAAAGGAAATTGCGAAAAGACAAAAAATTGTATCTTTTGATTTATTCCTTAACTTGAAGGATCTGCCAGTCATCCAGTCCAAACATGCGTTGGTAAATCGTGGACCGAAGCACAGCGACTGAGCGTTAGGGAGGACTCATCGCGGTCCAAAGCTGATTGATAATGTTCCTAATAACGTTCGTAACCGCCGCGTTCGGTTCTGTTCTGAACTACACTAAGCCGAACCCGTATCGCTAATTGTATTGGGAGGGAGAGAGACAGAGGTAGGTCTGGAGACAGAGAGATAGAGAGCAAGAGAGAGAGATGGAAAAAGAAAAAAGAAATAAGAGAGGGATGACACTGAGTGGGGAAAAAGAGAGAGAGTAAGAGAAAACGTAAAAGAAATTTCATGGCGTCCATCCCATCGGTTGACCAGTGGATCCTTAGTAAGCCGTACTTTACCCAATACCACCTGGCTGCTTAATTAGCATCTGGAGCAGCCTGCCAGTAAATGAGAGTTACAGCTCAGGGCCATGGTTCTGGGTACCGCCATCATGAGGAGGCACGGGTGTGTGGCTGGTCTGGCGAGGACTGACGGCCACCGCGTGTACGATGAGCCCATTGCTCCGGGCCTTTCTTTGTAGACCTGCATGCATCAGTGCGGGTGAGATGGATAACGGAGACTTGGGTGTTGACGCAAATTTCGGAAGCTCACTTTACCGGCGCATTAGATTCCAACGCGACAGAGGACAGCATGTTTTACCTCATCACAGACTCACAGAAAAGTCTCACACGGCATCTCAGCGGAGAGTTATGCGTTAATGGTTGTGTGTGTCTGTCGAACGAGGACGACAGCACGTTGTCAGATCGTCCTCCGTCGGCACATCAGGAGAACTGACACGGCAGCAACAGAACCGACAAACCCGGTGTATGATTTGAGTGTGTGCGGATTAAACCTGTGTCGCCGGATCGGAGGGGGTTTGGTTTCGGGGGGGGCTTAGCTTCTTTTGTATTGCCTATCTCTCTCCATCCTGGACTAGAGTCAGATAATACAACGGTGGAAGGCTTGGACATGGAGCTCACAGAGATCTGAATCAGGGCAACATCTGGTTTCCTCCATTTGCCAGAGGGGATGTGAAGCGATTAGCGCTGAGCGGTGGTGATGGTGGCTAATTTAAAGGTAGTAAAAGTGCTAGTCTGGGCCTGTCTGGAGGAGGTGATGGACAGTGCTATTCCCCTGGGTCAGGACTAGTCCAGGGTGTGAAGCGACATGGTGAAGCAGAACATGTAGGCTGGGCAGGATCACTCGTCCTCATCTGGGCTCTCCCGGGCCTCCGATCTATTCCGCTTAACTTCTAAAATGGCCTCTTTCATCAGAACGGGCTTGGAAACGGGCCGGTTGAGGACGGTGGAAACGACACGGACAGAATCAATCAGGAAGAACAGTCCAAACAGGGCTGAGGTCAATGCCCCCATCAGGAAACACAAAGTCTGCAGTAATTATGTTTTCCGTTCTGCCGATTGCACTGTAATTGTCACGATCATATACGGGCAAAAGCAGACAATGTCCGTATACAGTTGTGATATTACAGACAGAAGCTATTCGTGAGGATTTGCTACATTGTACACTAGCACTCGCTTGTTTAGACAGTTGCTCATCTAGCCAAACAAATACTTTCCATTCAAATATTCAATTAAGCATCGCACAGCAGGACAGAGAGGTATACTTTAGGGGGAATTGCAAAAATGATAGTGAACTGGCAAAGATGGTTACATTTGTGGAAGACATATGGAAGGGCCTTGTAGGTGTAAATGTGTAAGAACTTCATCTTGGTGTGTTAGCATAAGTGAGCTTCTTGGTGTGTTAGCATGTTGGTGTTTTAGCATCTTGGTGTGTTAGCGTCTTGGTGTGTTAGCGTCTTGGTGAGTTTGCATCTTGGTGTTTTAGCATCTTGGTGTGTTAGCGTCATGGTGTGATAGTGTCTTGGTGTGTTAGTGTCTTGGTGTGTTAGCATCTTGGTGTGTTAGCATCTTGGTGTGTTAGCATCCTGGTGTGTTAGCATCCTGGTGTGTTAGCGTAAGTGTACACATACTGATGAGCCAAAACATTACGACAGGTGAAGCGTGTGTGTGCGTGTGTGTAAGGATGTAGGCGTGTGTCTGCATCAGGTAAGTTTGTGAGGATGTAGGCATGTGTCTGCCTCAGGAGAGCGTGTGTGTGTGTGCGTGTGTGTGAAGACAGGTGTGTGCCTGCGTCAGGTGAGTGTGTGTGTGCGTGTGTGTGAGGATGTAGGCGTGTGCCTGTGTCAGGTGAGTGCGCGTGTGTGTGTGTGTGAGGACGTAGGCGTGTGTCTGCGTTAGGTGAGTGTGTGTGTGTGTGCACGTATGTGTGTGTGAGGACGTTGGTGTGTGCCTGCGTCAGGTGAGTGCGCGTGTGTGTGTGTGAGGACGTAGGCGTGTGTCTGCGTTAGGTGAGTGTGTGCGCACGCGTGTGTGTGTGAGGACGTAGGTGTGTGCCTGCGTCAGGTGAGTGCGCGTGTGTGTGTGTGTGTGTGAGGACGTAGGCGTGTGTCTGCGTTAGGTGAGTGTGTGTGTGTGCGCACGCGTGTGTGTTTGAGGACGTAGGCGTGCTTAAAAAAACTTTCATTTTTACATTTCCTGATAACCTTAGGAGAATGACCCGTCCCATCGGCCACTGAAGTCTCCGAACTCCACAACCAATTAACGGAACAGTGTGACATCACCTTAAAAACCCCGCTCCCATTTTTAGCACACAGTTCCATCCAACAACGCTGCATATGTATGAGCTCCAGAAGGACTGTGGGTGGAGAGGTAGGCGACAACCGGAGCACGGCAGTCCAAATCGCAATAGTGAGTTTGACCTATTTTATATCTCCGAGCCGTCCTGCTCGGTGTCCCGGTGCCCGGAGAGCCATATGGTAACGGCACACGCCATCCCTAAAACACCCCGGTTTGTTTTTGGTGGAACCGGGCCTTCGTTCTCTTAACCAGCCTCCCACTGCTCTGTACAGTCAGGGACTTTTTCTCCTTTTTGGTTTTGATAGAGTTACGGAGTTAATTACTTGGGCGGTTTGAGTTGTAAACGATGACTTGGATTTCAACACATCGATGTCCGTCATCGCTTAAATTAGTAATACATCTTCATTTGAAACAATAATGCAATATTATTTTCAATAGATATTTACAAGAGGTTGTTGCTCTTGAATTTAGAAATCGTCGATAAAGGCAGATGGCTAAATATTATAAACGATGAGAATGTTCTGTCCACAACTCTGAACTCTGATAATTCATTAACCACCATCACTTTTATGCCTTGAACATTTTATTACATTTGTAATAATGTAGTGGAGAACTGGCCTGGTGCTGGGAGGAGAACCATTGAGAGTAGACCTGACACAAAGAAGGAGACCGGAGAGAGAGACAGAAGCCTGGAAAGAGAGGTTAGAGAACATAGAGAGTGATAAAGAAAAATCTTTTGACACAGAAAAAGAAATAAAGTGAAATAAAAATACAAAGAGAGGCAGAGCCTGACAGACAGACAGACAGACATACATACAGTGAGAGGCAGAGCCTGACAGACAGACAGACAGACATACATACAGTGAGATGCAGAGCCTGACAGACAGACAGACAGACATACATACAGTGAGATGCAGAGCCTGACAGACATACAGTGAGATACAGAGCCTGACAGACAGACAGACAGACATACATACAGTGAGATACAGAGCCTGACAGACAGACAGACAGACAGACATACATACAGTGAGAGGCAGAGCCTGACAGACAGACAGACATACAGTGAGATGCAGAGCCTGACAGACAGACAGACATACAGTGAGATACAGAGCCTGACAGACAGACAGATAGACAGACAGACATACAGATATACAGTGAGAGGCAGAGTCTGACAGACAGACAGACAGACAGACAGACATACAGTGAGATGCAGATGCAAAGGCAATGAGGGAGGTGCAGTGAACCCGGGAAAGCAGAGGAGAACAGAAATGCCTGGGCTCCCCAGGGCACCAGACCTCCAGGTCGTGTGTCAGTATGGGTACCCAGGTAGAGTTCAGCCAGCCGTCACACAACACAGGGTCAGAGCCAATACAGGAGCCCTAATCAGACACCACACCGCTATAAGAAACATCCCTAATTACGGTGACCTACAGTGAGATTACACTAATGACGTTGCCCATTTTGAACTGTCTTGATGTCTGGCACACCCAACGCCGAGTGTGAGAATTCGTAGCTGGTTAGGGGATACAAGACTGCAGGTTAGGAGTGTAATGAATGTGGCTGTTTACAATACACTTTACATGGTTACGAGACTGAATGCAGCTCATCAAGAGATACACACAGAGTTTAGTTAATAAAGGAGGTTAAGTGACACGGCAGGTTAGGAGAAGGAATACAGTTGATCAAGAGATACACACAGAGTTTAGTTAATAAAGCAGGTTAAGTGACACGGCAGGTTACGAGACTGAATGCAGCTCATCAAGAGATACACACAGAGTTTAGTTAATAAAGGAGGTTAAGTGACACGGCAGGTTAGGCGAAGGAATACAGTTGATCAAGAGATACACACAGAGTTTAGTTAATAAAGCAGGTTAAGTGACACGGCAGGTTACGAGACTGAATGCAGCTCATCAAGAGATACACACAGAGTTTAGTTAATATAGCAGGTTAAGTGACACGGCAGGTTAGGAGAAGGAATACAGTTGATCAAGAGATACACACAGAGTTTAGTTAATAAAGCAGGTTAAGTGACACGGCAGGTTAGGAGAATGAATACAGCTGATCAAGAGATACACACAGAGTTTAGTTAATAAAGCAGGTTAAGTGACACGGCAGGTTAGGAGAATGAATACAGTTGATCAAGAGATACACACAGAGTTTATGTCACGAACCGTGTATGGTGTAGTGCAGTAAGCCATGTGCAGAGCCAGTAATCCGTCCGGTATGTTTAATATTACACAAAGAACTTAAAACAAACCGTAGAACGGCGACAAACACGACTGGTGAAAAGGATAAATGAAAGTGCGCGTACAGCGTCTTATAACAAACATGCAAAACCAACCCGTCTAACAACAAACACTCACCTCTAACGCAATCGTGACATGTAACAATGAACAGCAACCAGTGACATCTAGGCAATCCCTTTATAACCCAGTGATTACAAATCCCCAACAGCTGTAACCAACATAAACCAGGAAGTGAGCACCCGAAACCAGACAGTGCAGTACCCTAACTCACCACTCGTGACAGTACCCCCCACTTAAGGCTAGCTCCCAGATAGCCAACAAGAACCAACATTAACAACAACACACCAAAAGAAAACAAGGGAGCAACAGGCAAGGACCCACTGTCACACCCAAAGGGTTAGTCCCAGACAGCAGGTCCAGCCCTTAAAGGGCCTTGGTGGCCCGATCGCCGTCTTGTGCGGCAAGGCTTCCGCCATCTTGGTGGACGTGGCGGCGGCCATCGTGGTTGGCGTGTCGGCGGCCATCGACGTGGGCGTGGCGGCGGCCATCGACGTGGGCGTGGCGGCGGCCATCGACGTGGCGTGGCGGCGGCCATCGACGTGGCGTGGCGGCGGCCATTTCAGGCGCGTGGCGGCGGCCATTTCAGGCGGCGTGGCGGCGGCCATTTCAGGCGGCGTAGTCTCCGCCATTTCAGGCGGCGTAGTCTCCGCCATTTCAGGCGGCGTAGTCTCCGCCATTTCAGGCGGCGTAGTCTCCGCCATATCATGCGGTGACGCTCTGGGAGCTCTGGCAGGCGGTGACGCTCTGGGAGCTCTGGCAGGCGGTGACGCTCTGGGAGCTCTGGCAGGCGGTGACGCTCTGGGAGCTCTGGCAGGCGGTGACGCTCTGGGAGCTCTGGCAGGCAAGGACGCTCTGGGAGCTCTGGCAGGCAAGGACGCTCTGGGAGCTCTGGCAGGCAAGGACGCTCTGGGAGCTCTGGCAGGCAAGGACGCTCTGGGAGCTCTGGCAGGCAAGGACGCTCTGGGAGCTCTGGCAGGCAAGGACGCTCTGGGAGCTCTGGCAGGCAAGGACGCTCTGGGAGCTCTGGCAGGCAAGGACGCTCTGGGAGCTCTGGCAGGCAAGGACGCTCTGGGAGCTCTGGCAGGCGAGGACGCTCTGGGAGCTCTGGCAGGCGAGGACGCTCTGGGAGCTCTGGCAGGCGAGGACGCTCTGGGAGCTCTGGCAGGCGAGGACGCTCTGGGAGCTCTGGCAGGCGAGGACGCTCTGGGAGCTCTGGCAGGCGAGGACGCTCTGGGAGCTCTGGCAGAGGAGGGAGATGACACTTCGGGAGCTCAGGCGGAGGTGGGAGCGGCCAATCCTGAAACTCTGGCGGAGGAAGGAGGAGCCGCTCTAGACACTCAGGTGGAGGGGAGGGGCCACTCGTCGACACACTCATGCTGAGGGGGAGGGACGACTCCAAGGCCTCATGCTGAGGGGGAGGGGCCACTCATCGACACGCTCATGCTGAGGGGGAGGGACGACTCCAAGGCCTCATGCTGAGGGGGAGGGGCCACTCGTCGACACGCTCATGCTGAGGGGGAGGGGCCACTCGTCGACACGCTCTTGCTGAGGGGGAGGGACGACTCCAAGGCCTCATGCTGAGGGGGAGGGGCCACTCGTCGACACGCTCATGCTGAGGGGGAGGGGCCACTCGTCGACACGCTCATGCTGAGGGGGAGGGGCCACTCGTCGACACACTCATGCTGAGGGGGAGGGACGACTCCAAGGCCTCATGCTGAGGGGGAGGGGCCACTCGTCCGGGCACTCAAGCAATGGTGGGAGGGGCTCATCTAGGCACTCACCCTGGAGTGGAAGAGGCTGGTCCTGTAGGGTGAACCACACCCCCACCATCTCCTAATCACCTCGGGCGGCTGGCTCTCCAGGCCCTTAGGTGGTCTCTGGGCCCTGGAGGTTGGTGGCCGGAAAGGGTAATCACCCGGCTGGAGCTGGGGTTGTTGCTGCAGCTCCAAGGCTTTTGCTGGCCCTGGCTGCAGCACCGGAGCAGTGGGGGCTGCTGTTGCAGCACCAGGGTCGTGGGTGTTCTCTCCGCGGACCTCCGTGAACACCCCGTTAGCTCCCCCAAAAATTACTTTGGGGCGCCTCCGGGATGTCCTCTTGCCTTCATAGAAGGCCCGCGGACCCATTGTCACTGACCCTGAATGCTGCAAAGATGGTTCATATACAGCATACGGCCGGAGACGTAGCCACCGCTCCTGTGGTGTCTCCGGCCGATTCCACTCCCACCGCTCCGTGGGGTGACGGTGAGCTTCATCCGACGGGGCGCTATAGCTTGCCCCCGCAGAATCCACTCACCGTCCGACTCTGCTGGCTTCGGTGGCTGTTCATTCTGTCACGAACCGTGTATGGTGTAGTGCAGTAAGCCATGTGCAGAGCCAGTAATCCGTCCGGTATGTTTAATATTACACAAAGAACTTAAAACAAACCGTAGAACGGCGACAAACACGACTGGTGAAAAGGATAAATGAAAGTGCGCGTACAGCGTCTTATAACAAACATGCAAAACCAACCCGTCTAACAACTAACACTCACCTCTAACGCAATCGTGACATGTAACAATGAACAGCAACCAGTGACATCTAGGCAATCCCTTTATAACCCAGTGATTACAAATCCCCAACAGCTGTAACCAACATAAACCAGGAAGTGAGCACCCGAAACCAGACAGTGCAGTACCCTAACTCACCACTCGTGACAGTACCCCCCACTTAAGGCTAGCTCCCAGATAGCCAACAAGAACCAACATTAACAACAACACACCAAAAAAAAACAAGGGAGCAACAGGCAAGGACCCACTGTCACACCCAAAGGGTTAGTCCCAGACAGCAGGTCCAGCCCTTAAAGGGCCTTGGTGGCCCGATCGCCGTCTTGTGCGGCAAGGCTTCCGCCATCTTGGTGGACGTGGCGGCGGCCATCGTGGTTGGCGTGTCGGCGGCCATCGACGTGGGCGTGGCGGCGGCCATCGACGTGGGCGTGGCGGCGGCCATCGACGTGGCGTGGCGGCGGCGGCCATCGACGTTGGCGTGGCGGCGGCCATTTCAGGCGGCGTGGCGGCGGCCATTTCAGGCGGCGTGGCGGCGGCCATTTCAGGCGGCGTAGTCTCCGCCATTTCAGGCGGCGTAGTCTCCGCCATTTCAGGCGGCGTAGTCTCCGCCATTTCAGGCGGCGTAGTCTCCGCCATATCATGCGGTGACGCTCTGGGAGCTCTGGCAGGCGGTGACGCTCTGGGAGCTCTGGCAGGCGGTGACGCTCTGGGAGCTCTGGCAGGCGGTGACGCTCTGGGAGCTCTGGCAGGCGGTGACGCTCTGGGAGCTCTGGCAGGCGGTGACGCTCTGGGAGCTCTGGCAGGCAAGGACGCTCTGGGAGCTCTGGCAGGCAAGGACGCTCTGGGAGCTCTGGCAGGCAAGGAAGCTCTGGGAGCTCTGGCAGACAAGGACGCTCTGGGAGCTCTGGCAGGCAAGGACGCTCTGGGAGCTCTGGCAGGCAAGGACGCTCTGGGAGCTCTGGCAGGCAAGGACGCTCTGGGAGCTCTGGCAGGCGAGGACGCTCTGGGAGCTCTGGCAGGCGAGGACGCTCTGGGAGCTCTGGCAGGCGAGGGCGCTCTGGGAGCTCTGGCAGGCGAGGACGCTCTGGGAGCTCTGGCAGGCGAGGACGCTCTGGGAGCTCTGGCAGGCGAGGACGCTCTGGGAGCTCTGGCAGAGGAGGGAGATGACACTTCGGGAGCTCAGGCGGAGGTGGGAGCGGCCAATCCTGAAACTCTGGCGGAGGAAGGAGGAGCCGCTCTAGACACTCAGGTGGAGGGGGGAGGGGCCACTCGTCGACACACTCATGCTGAGGGGGGAGGGACGACTCCAAGGCCTCATGCTGGGGGAGGGGCCACTCATCGACACGCTCATGCTGAGGGGGGAGGGACGACTCCAAGGCCTCATGCTGAGGGGGGAGGGGCCACTCGTCGACACGCTCATGCTGAGGGGGGAGGGGCCACTCGTCGACACGCTCATGCTGAGGGGGGAGGGACGACTCCAAGGCCTCATGCTGGGGGAGGGGCCACTCGTCGACACGCTCATGCTGAGGGGGAGGGGCCACTCGTCGACACGCTCATGCTGAGGGGGAGGGGCCACTCGTCGACACACTCATGCTGAGGGGGAGGGACGACTCCAAGGCCTCATGCTGAGGGGGGAGGGGCCACTCGTCCGGGCACTCAAGCAATGGTGGGAGGGGCTCATCTAGGCACTCACCCTGGAGTGGAAGAGGCTGGTCCTGTAGGGTGAACCACACCCCCCACCATCTCCTAATCACCTCGGGCGGCTGGCTCTCCAGGCCCTTAGGTGGTCTCTGGGCCCTGGAGGTTGGTGGCCGGAAAGGGTAATCACCCGGCTGGAGCTGGGGTTGTTGCTGCAGCTCCAAGGCTTTTGCTGGCCCTGGCTGCAGCACCGGAGCAGTGGGGGCTGCTGTTGCAGCACCAGGGTCGTGGGTGTTCTCTCCGCGGACCTCCGTGAACACCCCGTTAGCTCCCCCCCAAAAATTACTTTGGGGCGCCTCCGGGATGTCCTCTTGCCTTCATAGAAGGCCCGCGGACCCATTGTCACTGACCCTGAATGCTGCAAAGATGGTTCATATACAGCATACGGCCGGAGACGTAGCCACCGCTCCTGTGGTGTCTCCGGCCGATTCCACTCCCACCGCTCCGTGGGGTGACGGTGAGCTTCATCCGACGGGGCGCTATAGCTTGCCCCCGCAGAATCCACTCACCGTCCGACTCTGCTGGCTTCGGTGGCTGTTCATTCTGTCACGAACCGTGTATGGTGTAGTGCAGTAAGCCATGTGCAGAGCCAGTAATCCGTCCGGTATGTTTAATATTACACAAAGAACTTAAAACAAACCGTAGAACGGCGACAAACACGACTGGTGAAAAGGATAAATGAAAGTGCGCGTACAGCGTCTTATAACAAACATGCAAAACCAACCCGTCTAACAACTAACACTCACCTCTAACGCAATCGTGACATGTAACAATGAACAGCAACCAGTGACATCTAGGCAATCCCTTTATAACCCAGTGATTACAAATCCCCAACAGCTGTAACCAACATAAACCAGGAAGTGAGCACCCGAAACCAGACAGTGCAGTACCCTAACTCACCACTCGTGACAGTACCCCCCACTTAAGGCTAGCTCCCAGATAGCCAACAAGAACCAACATTAACAACAACACACCAAAAAAAAACAAGGGAGCAACAGGCAAGGACCCACTGTCACACCCAAAGGGTTAGTCCCAGACAGCAGGTCCAGCCCTTAAAGGGCCTTGGTGGCCCGATCGCCGTCTTGTGCGGCAAGGCTTCCGCCATCTTGGTGGGCGTGGCGGCGGCCATCGTGGTTGGCGTGTCGGCGGCCATCGACGTGGGCGTGGCGGCGGCCATCGACGTGGCGTGGCGGCGGCCATCGACGTGGGCGTGGCGGCGGCCATCGACGTTGGCGTGGCGGCGGCCATTTCAGGCGGCGTGGCGGCGGCCATTTCAGGCGGCGTGGCGGCGGCCATTTCAGGCGGCGTAGTCTCCGCCATTTCAGGCGGCGTAGTCTCCGCCATTTCAGGCGGCGTAGTCTCCGCCATTTCAGGCGGCGTAGTCTCCGCCATATCATGCGGTGACGCTCTGGGAGCTCTGGCAGGCGGTGACGCTCTGGGAGCTCTGGCAGGCGGTGACGCTCTGGGAGCTCTGGCAGGCGGTGACGCTCTGGGAGCTCTGGCAGGCGGTGACGCTCTGGGAGCTCTGGCAGGCGGTGACGCTCTGGGAGCTCTGGCAGGCAAGGACGCTCTGGGAGCTCTGGCAGGCAAGGACGCTCTGGGAGCTCTGGCAGGCAAGGAAGCTCTGGGAGCTCTGGCAGACAAGGACGCTCTGGGAGCTCTGGCAGGCAAGGACGCTCTGGGAGCTCTGGCAGGCAAGGACGCTCTGGGAGCTCTGGCAGGCAAGGACGCTCTGGGAGCTCTGGCAGGCGAGGACGCTCTGGGAGCTCTGGCAGGCGAGGACGCTCTGGGAGCTCTGGCAGGCGAGGACGCTCTGGGAGCTCTGGCAGGCGAGGACGCTCTGGGAGCTCTGGCAGGCGAGGACGCTCTGGGAGCTCTGGCAGGCGAGGACGCTCTGGGAGCTCTGGCAGAGGAGGGAGATGACACTTCGGGAGCTCAGGCGGAGGTGGGAGCGGCCAATCCTGAAACTCTGGCGGAGGAAGGAGGAGCCGCTCTAGACACTCAGGTGGAGGGGGGAGGGGCCACTCGTCGACACACTCATGCTGAGGGGGGAGGGACGACTCCAAGGCCTCATGCTGAGGGGGGAGGGGCCACTCATCGACACGCTCATGCTGAGGGGGGAGGGACGACTCCAAGGCCTCATGCTGAGGGGGGAGGGGCCACTCGTCGACACGCTCATGCTGAGGGGGGAGGGGCCACTCGTCGACACGCTCATGCTGAGGGGGGAGGGACGACTCCAAGGCCTCATGCTGAGGGGGAGGGGCCACTCGTCGACACGCTCATGCTGAGGGGGAGGGGCCACTCGTCGACACGCTCATGCTGAGGGGGGGGGGCCACTCGTCGACACACTCATGCTGAGGGGGAGGGACGACTCCAAGGCCTCATGCTGAGGGGGAGGGGCCACTCGTCCGGGCACTCAAGCAATGGTGGGAGGGGCTCATCTAGGCACTCACCCTGGAGTGGAAGAGGCTGGTCCTGTAGGGTGAACCACACCCCCCACCATCTCCTAATCACCTCGGGCGGCTGGCTCTCCAGGCCCTTAGGTGGTCTCTGGGCCCTGGAGGTTGGTGGCCGGAAAGGGTAATCACCCGGCTGGAGCTGGGGTTGTTGCTGCAGCTCCAAGGCTTTTGCTGGCCCTGGCTGCAGCACCGGAGCAGTGGGGGGCTGCTGTTGCAGCACCAGGGTCGTGGGTGTTCTCTCCGCGGACCTCCGTGAACACCCCGTTAGCTCCCCCAAAAATTACTTTGGGGCGCCTCCGGGATGTCCTCTTGCCTTTATAGAAGGCCCGCGGACCCATTGTCACTGACCCTGAATGCTGCAAAGATGGTTCATATACAGCATACGGCCGGAGACGTAGCCACCGCTCCTGTGGTGTCTCCGGCCGATTCCACTCCCACCGCTCCGTGGGGTGACGGTGAGCTTCATCCGACGGGGCGCTATAGCTTGCCCCCCGCAGAATCCACTCACCGTCCGACTCTGCTGGCTTCGGTGGCTGTTCATTCTGTCACGAACCGTGTATGGTGTAGTGCAGTAAGCCATGTGCAGAGCCAGTAATCCGTCCGGTATGTTTAATATTACACAAAGAACTTAAAACAAACCGTAGAACGGCGACAAACACGACTGGTGAAAAGGATAAATGAAAGTGCGCGTACAGCGTCTTATAACAAACATGCAAAACCAACCCGTCTAACAACAAACACTCACCTCTAACGCAATCGTGACATGTAACAATGAACAGCAACCAGTGACATCTAGGCAATCCCTTTATAACCCAGTGATTACAAATCCCCAACAGCTGTAACCAACATAAACCAGGAAGTGAGCACCCGAAACCAGACAGTGCAGTACCCTAACTCACCACTCGTGACAGTACCCCCCACTTAAGGCTAGCTCCCAGATAGCCAACAAGAACCAACATTAACAACAACACACCAAAAGAAAACAAGGGAGCAACAGGCAAGGACCCACTGTCACACCCAAAGGGTTAGTCCCAGACAGCAGGTCCAGCCCTTAAAGGGCCTTGGTGGCCCGATCGCCGTCTTGTGCGGCAAGGCTTCCGCCATCTTGGTGGACGTGGCGGCGGCCATCGTGGTTGGCGTGTCGGCGGCCATCGACGTGGCGTGGCGGCGGCCATCGACGTGGCGTGGCGGCGGCCATCGACGTGGGCGTGGCGGCGGCCATCGACGTGGGCGTGGCGGCGGCCATTTCAGGCGCGTGGCGGCGGCCATTTCAGGCGCGTGGCGGCGGCCATTTCAGGCGGCGTAGTCTCCGCCATTTCAGGCGGCGTAGTCTCCGCCATTTCAGGCGGCGTAGTCTCCGCCATTTCAGGCGGCGTAGTCTCCGCCATATCATGCGGTGACGCTCTGGGAGCTCTGGCAGGCGGTGACGCTCTGGGAGCTCTGGCAGGCGGTGACGCTCTGGGAGCTCTGGCAGGCGGTGACGCTCTGGGAGCTCTGGCAGGCAAGGACGCTCTGGGAGCTCTGGCAGGCAAGGACGCTCTGGGAGCTCTGGCAGGCAAGGACGCTCTGGGAGCTCTGGCAGAGGAGGGAGATGACACTTCGGGAGCTCAGGCGGAGGTGGGAGCGGCCAATCCTGAAACTCTGGCGGAGGAAGGAGGAGCCGCTCTAGACACTCAGGTGGAGGGGGGAGGGGCCACTCGTCGACACACTCATGCTGAGGGGGGAGGGACGACTCCAAGGCCTCATGCTGAGGGGGGAGGGGCCACTCATCGACACGCTCATGCTGAGGGGGGAGGGACGACTCCAAGGCCTCATGCTGAGGGGGAGGGGCCACTCGTCGACACGCTCATGCTGAGGGGGGAGGGGCCACTCGTCGACACGCTCATGCTGAGGGGGAGGGACGACTCCAAGGCCTCATGCTGAGGGGGAGGGGCCACTCGTCGACACGCTCATGCGGAGGGGGGAGGGGCCACTCGTCGACACGCTCATGCTGAGGGGGGAGGGGCCACTCGTCGACACACTCATGCTGAGGGGGGAGGGACGACTCCAAGGCCTCATGCTGAGGGGGGAGGGGCCACTCGTCCGGGCACTCAAGCAATGGTGGGAGGGGCTCATCTAGGCACTCACCCTGGAGTGGAAGAGGCTGGTCTTGTAGGGTGAACCACACCCCCCACCATCTCCTAATCACCTCGGGCGGCTGGCTCTCCAGGCCCTTAGGTGGTCTCTGGGCCCTGGAGGTTGGTGGCCGGAAAGGGTAATCACCCGGCTGGAGCTGGGGTTGTTGCTGCAGCTCCAAGGCTTTTGCTGGCCCTGGCTGCAGCACCGGAGCAGTGGGGGGCTGCTGTTGCAGCACCAGGGTCGTGGGTGTTCTCTCCGCGGACCTCCGTGAACACCCCGTTAGCTCCCCCCCAAAAATTACTTTGGGGCGCCTCCGGGATGTCCTCTTGCCTTCATAGAAGGCCCGCGGACCCATTGTCACTGACCCTGAATGCTGCAAAGATGGTTCATATACAGCATACGGCCGGAGACGTAGCCACCGCTCCTGTGGTGTCTCCGGCCGATTCCACTCCCACCGCTCCGTGGGGTGACGGTGAGCTTCATCCGACGGGGCGCTATAGCTTGCCCCCCCGCAGAATCCACTCACCGTCCGACTCTGCTGGCTTCGGTGGCTGTTCATTCTGTCACGAACCGTGTATGGTGTAGTGCAGTAAGCCATGTGCAGAGCCAGTAATCCGTCCGGTATGTTTAATATTACACAAAGAACTTAAAACAAACCGTAGAACGGCGACAAACACGACTGGTGAAAAGGATAAATGAAAGTGCGCGTACAGCGTCTTATAACAAACATGCAAAACCAACCCGTCTAACAACTAACACTCACCTCTAACGCAATCGTGACATGTAACAATGAACAGCAACCAGTGACATCTAGGCAATCCCTTTATAACCCAGTGATTACAAATCCCCAACAGCTGTAACCAACATAAACCAGGAAGTGAGCACCCGAAACCAGACAGTGCAGTACCCTAACTCACCACTCGTGACAGTACCCCCACTTAAGGCTAGCTCCCAGATAGCCAACAAGAACCAACATTAACAACAACACACCAAAAAAACAAGGGAGCAACAGGCAAGGACCCACTGTCACACTCAAAGGGTTAGTCCCAGACAGCAGGTCCAGCCCTTAAAGGGCCTTGGTGGCCCGATCGCCGTCTTGTGCGGCAAGGCTTCCGCCATCTTGGTGGACGTGGCGGCGGCCATCGTGGTTGGCGTGTCGGCGGCCATCGACGTGGGCGTGGCGGCGGCCATCGACGCGGGCGTGGCGGCGGCCATCGACGTGGGCGTGGCGGCGGCCATCGACGTGGGCGTGGCGGCGGCCATTTCAGGCGGCGTGGCGGCGGCCATTTCAGGCGCGTGGCGGCGGCCATTTCAGGCGGCGTAGTCTCCGCCATTTCAGGCGGCGTAGTCTCCGCCATTTCAGGCGGCGTAGTCTCCGCCATCTCAGGCGGCGTAGTCTCCGCCATATCATGCGGTGACGCTCTGGGAGCTCTGGCAGGCGGTGACGCTCTGGGAGCTCTGGCAGGCGGTGACGCTCTGGGAGCTCTGGCAGGCGGTGACGCTCTGGGAGCTCTGGCAGGCGGTGACGCTCTGGGAGCTCTGGCAGGCGGTGACGCTCTGGGAGCTCTGGCAGGCAAGGACGCTCTGGGAGCTCTGGCAGGCAAGGACGCTCTGGGAGCTCTGGCAGGCAAGGAAGCTCTGGGAGCTCTGGCAGACAAGGACGCTCTGGGAGCTCTGGCAGGCAAGGACGCTCTGGGAGCTCTGGCAGGCAAGGACGCTCTGGGAGCTCTGGCAGGCAAGGACGCTCTGGGAGCTCTGGCAGGCGAGGACGCTCTGGGAGCTCTGGCAGGCGAGGACGCTCTGGGAGCTCTGGCAGGCGAGGACGCTCTGGGAGCTCTGGCAGGCGAGGACGCTCTGGGAGCTCTGGCAGGCGAGGACGCTCTGGGAGCTCTGGCAGGCGAGGACGCTCTGGGAGCTCTGGCAGAGGAGGGAGATGACACTTCGGGAGCTCAGGCGGAGGTGGGAGCGGCCAATCCTGAAACTCTGGCGGAGGAAGGAGGAGCCGCTCTAGACACTCAGGTGGAGGGGGGAGGGGCCACTCGTCGACACACTCATGCTGAGGGGGGAGGGACGACTCCAAGGCCTCATGCTGAGGGGGAGGGGCCACTCATCGACACGCTCATGCTGAGGGGGGAGGGACGACTCCAAGGCCTCATGCTGAGGGGGAGGGGCCACTCGTCGACACGCTCATGCTGAGGGGGAGGGGCCACTCGTCGACACGCTCATGCTGAGGGGGAGGGACGACTCCAAGGCCTCATGCTGAGGGGGAGGGGCCACTCGTCGACACGCTCATGCTGAGGGGGGAGGGGCCACTCGTCGACACGCTCATGCTGAGGGGGGAGGGGCCACTCGTCGACACACTCATGCTGAGGGGGGAGGGACGACTCCAAGGCCTCATGCTGAGGGGGGAGGGGCCACTCGTCCGGGCACTCAAGCAATGGTGGGAGGGGCTCATCTAGGCACTCACCCTGGAGTGGAAGAGGCTGGTCCTGTAGGGTGAACCACACCCCCCACCATCTCCTAATCACCTCGGGCGGCTGGCTCTCCAGGCCCTTAGGTGGTCTCTGGGCCCTGGAGGTTGGTGGCCGGAAAGGGTAATCACCCGGCTGGAGCTGGGGTTGTTGCTGCAGCTCCAAGGCTTTTGCTGGCCCTGGCTGCAGCACCGGAGCAGTGGGGGGCTGCTGTTGCAGCACCAGGGTCGTGGGTGTTCTCTCCGCGGACCTCCGTGAACACCCCGTTAGCTCCCCCCCAAAAATTACTTTGGGGCGCCTCCGGGATGTCCTCTTGCCTTCATAGAAGGCCCGCGGACCCATTGTCACTGACCCTGAATGCTGCAAAGATGGTTCATATACAGCATACGGCCGGAGACGTAGCCACCGCTCCTGTGGTGTCTCCGGCCGATTCCACTCCCACCGCTCAGTAGGGTGACGGTGAGCTTCATCCGACGGGGCGCTATAGCTTGCCCCCCCGCAGAATCCACTCACCGTCCGACTCTGCTGGCTTCGGTGGCTGTTCATTCTGTCACGAACCGTGTATGGTGTAGTGCAGTAAGCCATGTGCAGAGCCAGTAATCCGTCCGGTATGTTTAATATTACACAAAGAACTTAAAACAAACCGTAGAACGGCGACAAACACGACTGGTGAAAAGGATAAATGAAAGTGCGCGTACAGCGTCTTATAACAAACATGCAAAACCAACCCGTCTAACAACTAACACTCACCTCTAACGCAATCGTGACATGTAACAATGAACAGCAACCAGTGACATCTAGGCAATCCCTTTATAACCCAGTGATTACAAATCCCCAACAGCTGTAACCAACATAAACCAGGAAGTGAGCACCCGAAACCAGACAGTGCAGTACCCTAACTCACCACTCGTGACAGTTTAGTTAATAAAGCAGGTTAAGTGACACGGCAGGTTAGGAGAAGGAATACAGTTGATCAAGAGATACACACAGAGTTTAGTTAATAAAGGAGGTTAAGTGACACGGCAGGTTAGGAGAAGGAATACAGTTGATCAAGAGATACACACAGAGTTTAGTTAATAAAGCAGGTTAAGTGACACGGCAGGTTACGAGACTGAATGCAGCTCATCAAGAGATACACACAGAGTTTAGTTAATAAAGGAGGTTAAGTGACACGGCAGGTTAGGAGAAGGAATACAGCTGATCAAGAGATACACACAGAGTTTAGTTAATAAAGGAGGTTAAGTGACACGGCAGGTTAGGAGAAGGAATACAGCTGATCAAGAGATACACACAGAGTTTAGTTAATAAAGGAGGTTAAGTGACACGGCAGGTTAGGAGAAGGAATACAGTTGATCAAGAGATACACACAGAGTTTAGTTAATAAAGGAGGTTAAGTGACACGGCAGGTTAGGAGAAGGAATACAGCTGATCAAGAGATACACACAGAGTTTAGTTAATAAAGCAGGTTAAGTGACACGGCAGGTTAGGAGAATGAATACAGGTGATCAAGAGATACACACAGAGTTTAGTTAATAAAGCAGGTTAAGTGACACGGCAGGTTAGGAGAATGAACCAGCTGATCAAGAGATACACACAGAGTTTAGTTAATAAAGCAGGTTAAATGACACGGCAGGTTAGGAGAATAAACCAACTGATCAAGAGATACACACAGAGTTTAGTTAATAAAGCAGGTTAAGTGACACGGCAGTTTAGGAGAATGAATACAGCTGATCAAGAGATACACACAGAGTTTAGTTAATAAAGCAGGTTAAGTGACACGGCAGGTTAGGAGAATGAATACAGCTGATCAAGAGATACACACAGAGTTTAGTTAATAAAGCAGGTTAAGTGACACGGCAGGTTAGGAGAATGAATACAGCTGATCAAGAGATACACACAGAGTTTAGTTAATAAAGCAGGTTAAGTGACACGGCAGGTTAGGAGAATGAATACAGCTGATCAAGAGATACACACAGAGTTTAGTTAATAAAGCAGGTTAAGTGACACGGCAGGTTAGGAGAATGAACCAGCTGATCAAGAGATACACACAGAGTTTAGTTAATAAAGCAGGTTAAGTGACACGGCAGGTTAGGAGAATGAATACAGCTGATCAAGAGATACACACAGAGTTTAGTTAATAAAGCAGGTTAAGTGACACGGCAGGTTAGTAGAATGAATACAGCTGATCAAGAGATACACACAGAGTTTAGTTAATATAGCAGGTTAAGTGACACGGCAGGTTAGGAGAATGAATACAGCTGATCAATACATATTTTAAAATGTGGAGTCTGAGTGCATTTCTGCTGCACCAAAATATTTACCCAACTCTGTTCCCATCCCATCCCTGCCCTTGTCCTCTCCAGCCCCGGTAGAAAGTGTGTGTGTGTGAGTGTGTGTGTGTGTGTGTGTGTGTGCGTGTGTGTAAAAAAGCTGGAGAGACAGAAGAGAGAGAGAGAGAGTAGCAAGCGTCTTGTCCTTGGAGAGAAAGGGAACGCTCGATTTTCTGTTTGCTGCCATTTGTCATCGGCTGGCTAAGAGAGATCAACAGTCCTCTACACACAGATCAATATTCTCTTAACCCACACCTAATCTGGAGAGTTTCCTGCAATTTCACCTTTCCTCCCTCCTTCCTCACCTCCCTCCTTCCTCACCTCCCTCCGTCCCCCTCTTCACTATGCCCGGTGACGTCCACTTTTTATGCACTTTCGTTCCCGTGCCGTTCTCTCGTTTCCGCAATCATTCGGTGCCGCCGAGCGACGAGCATTTCTCTCGCGGGGGTCGGAGCCCAGGTGACAGAGGAGGGAACGATGTTTCCTGACTCGGAGGATGATGGATCAGACGCGCTGCTGAGCGACGAGACTCCGGCGTCCCGTGGCCCTGATGTCGGGAGATAGAGTAGCTGCCTAATCGTCCGCGTGACATCGCAAATTCCTCCTCTCTGTGTCCCGCCCTCCCTCCCGCCCGCCCGCCCGCCCGCCCGCCCGCCAGCCCGTCCCCGGCTCTGCTTACACGCAGCGCCCAATCCAGTCTCCGCAGCCGACGCCGACACGACTCCATCCCGTTCTCCGCCAGCCGCCGAGCGACGAGGAGAAACAGGAAGTCAGTCGACAGCAGAGCGCGTGGAGCTTCCCTCAGACGACCGGGTTTGGTATCTGCACGCGTGAGAGGCGCCAATCACGGTACCGAACCCGGCTTATAGACGACACATTGAAACCCGAGGACGCCCGCCGGATTCTCCCCGGTCCTAGTTTCTGTCATCGGTTATCTCTCATCTGCCGAGGAGTGTGAAGGAAACGGCCGCGTGTTTTCATTCGTCTGACGTTTTTGGCCGACCAGCTGTGATGCTTTCCCTCTCTGTCCCACCTCCCCGCAGCCCTTATAAACGGCCCCGGGGTGAGAGGCTGGGCCCCGGGGTGAGAGGCTGGGCCCCGGGGTGAGAGGCTGGGCCCCGGGGTGAGAGGCTGGGCCCCGGGGTGAGAGGCTGGGCCCCGGGACAGTGAGGGCCTTTCATGGCTGCGGCCTCCAAGTCAAGCTTCTTCCACGGGACGACATCAGCGACTGCAGACAAAGCGTGCCAGTGTATCATCCAGGTTTGTACAGAGGGGTGAAACGCACAAACGAACACACGTAAACACACACACACATACACACAGACACACACATACCTACACGTGCACACCCACAAACAATAGCTGCTTTCTTTGACAGGCTGGCATAACATCACAACCCAGTTCTGATCCGGGTGAACCTTTCCCACGTGTCCCACACACACACACACACACACACACACACACACACACACACACACACACACACACACACACACACACACACACACACACACACACACACACACACACACACACACACACACACACACACACACACACATACATACACACAGGATTATGTCACATAATAGATGTTTAGAGGCCTCTGTGTGTGTGTGTGTGTGTCCACTGCGTAGCTTCCTCCAACTGAAATCGGCCCCAGTCCCTATTGACTTCGCGATGACTGTTTGTAGCACAGTAAACGAACAGAGGGAGGAAAACGGTTATGGATAATAACAGTGTCTCGTTTTAAAACATGAATGACAGTGGAGGAATCGCCTTTCTGGCAGGACGACTTCAGCCGACAGCCTGTATCACGGCGGGCCGAATGAAAATACCAGCAGAAAAAACATTTGTCTTCCCTGAGCGAGGCATCTGCTGAGCATTCCAATGGGGATCAATGCAGGGGCAGCGACAGGAGCTATTGGGGTTGATTGGCTGAGAAAAAGGGACCTCACAGACACACAACACATCCATATTGGCTGCGTGGCTGTTTACAGCCAATACAAGCTGCCACCCTGTCCCTGTACACACACACACACATACACACGTGTGTCTTTAGCAGTTTGTGCTTGCGTGTGCTTATATTTGTGTGTGTCTTCCCAGCAACACGGGAGTGCTCTCACAGACACTGTTGTGGAAATGGAGGGGTTAAGGCCATGTTTCCTATCCTGCCAAATGAATCAAATTAATATTAGCCAAAGCCAATGTCATCATTGGCACTTTTTTCTCCACCACCCTGTATGCCTATCTCGATATCTCTCCCTCTCTCTCCCCTCCCTCTCTCCCACTCCTCTCCCTCTCTCACTCTCTCTTCCTCTCTCTCCCTCTCCCTTTGCTTGCTGCGTTTGGGTTTCTCGGGCTCAGGCGGTAATGAGGGGACGTTATGCAGTGCCATAAACGGAGAAGAGCGCTGTCAGTATGCATAAAGGATGAGACGGGGAAGATGGAGAAAGGGTCAGGGGGGAAAGGGAGTGAGTCGAGAGGGAGAGAGGCGAGGGAGCAAAAGTGAAAGAGATCGGGGAAAAGAGAGAGAGAGAGAGAGTGAGAGAGAGAGAGAGTGAGAGAGAGTGAGAGAGAGAGAGAGAGAGAGAGAGAGAGAGAGAAAGAAAGAGCGAGAGCAGAGAGCACTTAGTAGGAAAAGAGAAAGACAGGCCAATGACAAACAGCTCTTCTCTCAATGCCCCATCACAGGTACCAATATAGTGAGTGTAGCGCCCCCTATGCCTCACTCTGCGCTAAAGCTCAGAAGAGAAATCAGTGAGGTCATTAAATGTGGTAATAAGAGAACTAGTGACTACCACATCCACACGCATTTACTATATTAGTTTAACCATAAAATGACCGGCTGCTACTGATAAAATAACTTCTATTGCAACTTCCATCACTAATAGCAGTCAGACTAGCAAACTCATACTTCTATACTGATACTGCAACTACTGATACTACCACTACTAATACTACCACTACTGATACTACCACTACTGATATTATCACTACTAATACTACCACTACTGATATTACCATTACTAATACTACCACTACTAATACTGCAACTACTGATACTACCACTACTAATACTACCACTACTGATATTACCATTACTAATACTACCACTACTGATACTACCACTACTAATACTACCACTACTGATATTACCACTATTAATACTACCGTCCACTACTAATACTACCACTACTAATACTACCACTACTGATACCACCACTCTGATACTACCACTACTAATACTACCACTACTGATACTACCACTACTAATACTACCACTACTGATACTACCACTTCTGATAATACCACTACTAATTCTACCACTTCTGATTCTACCACTTGTGATACTACCACTACTAATACTACCACTACTGCTATTACCACTACTAATACTACCACTACTAATACTACCACTACCACTACTAATACTACCACTACTAATACTACCACTACTGATGCTACCACTACTAATACTACCACTACTAATACTACCACTACTGATACTACCACTACTAATACTACCACTACTAATACTACCACTACTAATACTACCACTACTAATACTACCACTACTGATATTACCATTACTAATACTACCGCTACTGATACTACCACTACTAATACTACCACTACTGATATTACCACTATTAATACTACCACTACTGATACTACCACTACTAATACTACCGTCCACTACTAATACTACCACTACTAATACTACCACTACTGATACCACCACTTCTGATACTACCACTACTAATACTACCACTACTGATACTACCACTACTAATACTTCCACTACTGATACTACCACTTCTGATAATACCACTACTAATTCTACCACTTCTGATTCTACCACTTCTGATACTACCACTACTAATACTACCACTACTGATATTACCACTACTAATACTACCACTACTAATACTACCACTACCACTACTAATACTACCACTACTAATACTACCACTACTGATACTACCACTACTAATACTACCACTACTAATACTACCACTGCTGATGCTACCACTACTAATACTACCACTACTGATACTACCACTACTAATACTACCACTACTGATACTACCACTACTAATACTACCACTACTAATACTACCACTACTAATACTACCACTACTAATACTACCACTACTGATACTACCACTACTAATACTACCACTACTGATACTACCACTTCTGCGTTTGTAAATTCACAGTCTCCCTTTTACACGAGGCTTGTTTCTGGCAGATCTTCTGTCCGGTCCCTGTGTTAATCGATGACTAGAAAGAATCCACATGTGCTTTAGAGGAATCACAGGAAAGAGCACAAACACACACACACTCAAACACACACACGCACAAACACAAACACCCCCACACACACGCACAAACACACACACACACAGGAAAAATAGGTTTTGATATCATTAGCTGTCATGTTTCACGGTAGGTAACACTCACGGTGTAGCAGGAAACACAGCTCTCTGCCCGGCATCAGAGTCTGAAGGCTGGGTGTGTGAGTGTGTGTGTGTGTGTGTGAGTGTGTGTGTGTGTGTACAGATGCACGGCTAGTATATGAGTGGATTACACGGGGTTCAGGGTGTGTATAGGGGAAGCGTGGCACTAACACGGCTCTTTAATGGGATTTCTCTGTCCCCGTACTCACTCCTAGATGTGAGCAAACACACACAGATACACTACACACACCCACACACACACAGACACACAAACACTAACCACACACACACACACACACACACACAAACAAACCCTAACCACACAGACATAACCACACACACACACACAAACAAACACTAACCACACACACATAACCACACATGCACAGAAACAAGCAGGTAGACAGTAACATGACTGAGCACACATGCTTTTCTACGGCACGTGGTAAGCTGGGGAGCTCCATGCTCCAGTTATAGACATATCTCCTTATCACTGTGGAGCACGAGAACCTATCTCCTTACCACAGTGGAGCAGGAGAACATATCTCCTTATCACTGTGGAGCACGAGAACATATCTCCTTACCACTGTGGAACATGAGAACATATCTCCTTACCACTGTGGAACACGAGAACATATTTCCATACCACTCCAGTGCATAAAAATAGAGGGAGAGAGAGAACGGGAGACCTGTGGATCCGTCACATTAGGCGTGGATAAGAGACACTGGACTAAAGCTGGTAGATGAACGACAGCAGCCACAAAGGACCAGGCACCGTGTGACAAGTTAGAAAAGCCCGAAAGATAAATGTTTAACTTTTCTCCAACTTTGATTTTAAGTACGGAGCTGCGTAGCTAGCTGAAGCTTCATATAAATGGTAAATGCTGCGCTTTTATATGGCGCTCTACAGATCCTGCCTCACATTCACCCATTCATTCACTCAATCATACCCTGACGACCACGTCTACCATGCAAGGCGACTGCAGGCTCGCCAGGAGCAGCTGGGGTTAGGTGTCTTACTCATGGACACGTCAACAATTTCCCAGGACGTACCGGGGATCGAACCACCAACGCGAAAACTGCAACGTTTCAACGGCGAATCGCCGAAGTGATAAGACTGTATTGAAAACGGGTTACATGGTAAAGCATTGGTTTTGTTGAGTGGTTTGGGGAATAGCGAAGGGGAACGGTCAACCGCACAGCGTCAGCGGGCTGTGTTTAGCTCCCTGGGCATGCAGGATAGAAACCACATAATTAGCCCACATTAGCTCAGTTTTAGGTGCCGATTAAATCCAGGTGCACTCTCTCTCTCTCTCTCTATCTATCTTACCTCTCTGCTGGATATGCGGCAAAGGCAAGTCTGACATCACGTTCTGAACGGTCCACACCTGAGGAGTGCATCATTAATATTTACATTCGGTAATGCCGGGTAAAACATTAACCAGACGTGCGTTTGTGTGCGTCTCTGTCTGGGGAAACGATAATGAAAAACTGTTTCAAGGGGGGTCAGGAGGCATGGCCCCCCCCAGGGAAATATTTGACAAACAAGTTGCTTTGGAACGCTTATTTTTAAGTGACTACTGAAGAAAAAATACAAACGAGTAACCTCACTAGAAAAAATACAATTAGAACAGTATTGTGAGTAGGGTGTTTGAAAGAACAAATTGCATGTTTGATTTAAAAGTAGAATAAAAAAAAAATGTAAGTCTAAATACCCTTGTACTTCTAAAAGCGTTAAAGTTTGCTAATGCTGTCTCAACCAGCGAAATGTATCGGAACTTCCGTTTCTGACGACAGTGTTCGATATAGCAGACAATATATGGTTAAATATGGATACAATTTGTTCAGATTTTTTTAGCATGTTAGTGAAGTGATTCATGGTTGTGATTACAGTTAATGTTTTGAGATAATAATCCACATTTTTGCAATTCTGGTACTAAAACGTTCCCAGTTCCGGTTCTGTTTGTGGTTTGGTCTTGTCCTGTCCTACCTTCTCCCTAATCGCTTGTAGCACCATATGCCCTTATTTGGTCTTCTCTTCCTGTCTTCTAACAGCCAATCAGTTCAACCATGCTCACCTGCGCTTCCTCTCACCTGGGTCTCGTTCCCTCGTTTACCCGTGTGTTTTGTTTGTTCATTTCCTCCCAGTCCTTGTCGGCCATTGTTTCCTGTAACGTTTGTGAGTTTTTGGACTCAACAAACATTTGTTCCACCTACCTCTGTTCCTGTGTCCTGCAACTTCCTGCGAGCGTGACAAAGTCAGCTAACTCTCAACACTCCCAGGTTGTTGTTGCTTTAAATAAATATATAGTAAAGGAGGGAATTCAGTCATTAGAAGCCACAGTGAAACTGTTTGCAAAAGTATGCTTCAATACTGTAAGACACTCTAGAGCAGCTGCTCAATAACTTACTCTAAACGTACTGGTACGTAATGGTTAAAAACTTTATCTAGCGGACGAAAATATGCCATCATGTTGGGTCAATACGGCCCAGTGTTGATTTTTCAATATTTACCCGCGCTAGTTTACCAAATAACCCAGATAAGGTTGTTTGAAAACAAAGCATTTAATCGAGTGTAGATTCTGTCCCCGGCTGTCTTGATGGGGGATTTGTTGGACCCGGTCCGGCTCAAACCGGTTCTGTGTTTGTGGTGCTATTGGGTTGGACTGTGTAATAACAAGACATGTTTCCATTGAACACATCCACACCCTGGTAAACGTGATTCCATTATGGTTCATTTAGAATGGGCTGGAAAAACAACTGGATACTACTGGTTTATTTAATCGTGTTACTGGTATTGTAAAAACATTTGATTTAAAGCCTGATATTTAAAATACTTGGGCTACTGATTTGTAATGGCATAAACAGAATAATCTTAATCCACATAACCAGTTTTGCTCATGATCTTTTCCTAGCATCCCATTGGTCAATTAGTAGAGGGATTTAATTTACAGTATGCACCAAGGGAAGCTGAAACAAGTCACATCTGTATCTAAACAAATAGGGAGGTGTCAAGGAAATATGGCCAAGGGATGTGAGTGGACTGGAAAAACTCTGCATGGAGACAAAGATCTAACAATAAATGAAAGTAAGGATTGGGGAGAGAACAGGGTCCAATTGGGGCGGGTATAAAAAAGGTTCTGTCTAGAAAAAAAAATAATTTTCTCAGAAACCACTTTCTTAGCCAATAATTCCCATAATCACTTTTTGTATAAAAAAATCTTAAAATCAGTTAAACAAATATATTTTAAAAGAATACACTTGTTTCAATGAGCAAAAATACTACATCCAAACATTGACCTCAAACAAATATGGAGACCTTACTTCCCTCTGCAGGGAATAGGAGAACCCCACTCCAAAACACAAACAGAGGGCCTTGAGGTTCTCCTCTATATCACATTCCCTCTTTTCTCACCCTTCTTTCTTTGAAGCAATAACTCGAGCAGGGCAGCCGTCCAGACTTCCTGTTTTTTTCTCCAACAGAGAAGCAGGGAAAAGCAAAGGAAAAGTAAGCAGGGAAATTCTTGGGGCTCAGCAGTAGGGGAAGACAACTGTCCCCCTGTCCGGGAGCCAAGACCGGGCCAAATAAAATAGCAGCGCCGCGCTCGGAAATGACTGGCCAAACAGAAACAGCCATGAATCTGGGCTTTATGAATGTAAGGGTTTTCCTGTCCCGTCCCCTAGACTGATTATAGAACCCAGTTGTAGTTACGGGCATTTCCCAAATGGCTTTTACAGTGATGTGTATCGAAGATGATCGCAGTGACGTTCCAGTGTGTTAGTCTGCTGGCCGTTTTTATTTCTGCAACCAATCAGCTGTATAGACATATCACATATACCTTTTATATAGCAGTAGAAGTTAGTATACCAAAAAATGTATTGGATTAGACGACTCAATGTGAATTGAAATCGTTCAGCTACCATACCCCACTCCTCCCTCCCTCTCCCCCCATCTCGTCCCTCCTTCTCCCCCTCCTCCCTCCCTCTCCCCATTTCCTCCCTCCCTCTCCCCCCATCTCGTCCGTCCCTCTCCCCCTCCTCCCTCCCTCTCCCCCATCTCGTCCCTCCCTCTCCCCCTCCTCCGTCCCACTCCCCGCTTTCTTCCTCCCTCTCCCCATTTCCTCCCTCCCTCCCCCCATCTCGTCCGTCCCTCTCCCCCTCCTCCCTCCCTCTCCCCCATCTCGTCCCTCCCTCTCCCCCTCCTCCGTCCCACTCCCCGCTTTCTTCCTCCCTCTCCCCCCCTCCTCCCTCCCTCTCCCCCATCTCGTCCCTCCCTCTCCCCTCCTCCCTCCCTCTCCCCCATCTCGTCCCTCCTTCTCCCCCTCCTCCCTCCCTCTCCCCATTTCCTCCCTCCTTCTCCCCTATCTCGTCCGTCCCTCTCCCCCTCCTCCCTCCCTCTCCCCCATCTCGTCCCTCCCTCTCCCCCTCCTCCGTCCCACTCCCCGCTTTCTTCCTCTCTCTCCTCCCTCCTCCGTCCCTTTCCCCATTTCCTCCCTCCCTCTCCCGCTCCGTCCCTCTGCCCATTTCCTTCCTCCCTCCCTCTCCCCCACCACCCGTTGGCAGTTGCCTGAGAGTATGTGAAGGTGGTAGTGTTTACACATAGAGCCATAGATCACACCAACCACCATGGAAACACAAGTGGGTGGCAATCAGTCCATGTATAAATATATACATACGCACCTATGACTGGTAAACTATGTAATATGGAGTTTATGGCTGTTAAACTATGTAATATGGAGTCTAGGGCACTGTAATATAACTATGTAATATGGAGTCTATGGCACTGTAATATAACTATGTAACATGGAGTCTATGGCACTGTAATACAACCATGTAATATGGAGTCTATGGCACTGTAATATAACTATGTAATATGGAGTCTATGGCACTGTAATATAACTATGTAATATGGAGTCTATGGCACTGTAATATAACTATGTAATATGGAGTCTATGGCACTGTAATATAACTATGTAATATGGAGTCTAGGGCACTGTAATATAACTATGTAATATGGAGTCTATGGCACTGTAATATAACTATGTAATATGGAGTCTAGGGCACTGTAATATAACTATGTAATATGGAGTCTAGGGCACTGTAATATAACTATGTAATATGGAGTCTATGGCACTGTAATATAACTATGTAATATGGAGTCTATGGCACTGTAATATAACTATGTAATATGGAGTCAGTGACACTGTAATACCACTGTTATACGGAGTGAAAGACATTATAAATTTATTTACATACAAAAACGTACACTCTGTCATTACTGAATAAAAAATACACTGTAAAATGTCAACAGGTTGTATGTATATTTGAAAGGCTACTTTAATTGGAAAAATACACCCTGTATAAATATAGAAACATCAACAACACATTATTTAATCATCGAGCGTGAACTAAATCCAGTATATGTGATATCTAACCCTTTAACCGCTGCACAAACACAGTGCATTGTGGGGGTTTAGAGCATTCCCGGGTCGCTGTTGGAGCGACTCTTTGTGTTGTAAGCGGTTCTATTGTACAGTAGGTGTTGGGCCCGGAGCCAGTGCCAGGAGGTCGTGACAGCCAACCCGCTCGCTGGGAAATCACAGAGTGACTGGCGCATTAGTTAGTGGAATTATCTGGATCACTCAGGCAACAGGTATGACTAGAAACGCTGCACCGCTGGGATTAGACGCCGGTATTATCGGCACGATTGTGGCATTAATGCGGATAATTCCACGGATCCGGCACAAAGAAGGGCCATAAAATTACGACATTATTTTCAGAGATGAGATCCTGATACGGAAGAACTAGAAATTGGAAAGGAGGAAAAACTTGAGGTAAAGCATCCAATTATACGTTCTCCAGTGTGTGAAGTTGTTCCTGGTGTTAAATAATGCCGTGTTCTCCTTCTGTTTGTGTGCTCCCCCTGCCTTCTGCCTCCTGCCTCCTGCCTCCCGCCTCCTACCTCCTGTCCTCTGCCTCCTGCCTCCTGCCCTCTGCCATCAGCCTCCTGCCCCCTGCCTTCGGCCTTTGCCTCCTGCCCCCAGCCTCCTGCCCCCAGCCTCCTGCCCCCAGCCTCCTGCCCCCAGCCTCCAGCCTCCTGCCACATCCCCCAATGCTGCTGAATCCAAATAACATTAAACAGCTGTACCATACGTTCCTCTCTAGGAGTGTGTGTTTTGATGTATAGGTCATGATGACGGGGACGCTGGTCTGTGGGACATCCTGTGTGTGTGTGTGTGGGGGGGTACCCCGTGATTACAGAGCCGTGGCCCCATAAACATGAACCAGCTGATGGTGATGGATCACTGTAAACGAGCCGACCAGAAAAGGAGGAACAAACCCAAGTCTTCCTGAAAGTTTTACGAGTCCCCCCTCCCTTCTGATATATCGCTCATTGTTTTCGCACTCCCTCTCTCTATTCTCTGTCGCTCTCCCTCGCGCTGACTATCTCCCTCTCTCCCGTCGCCTAATCTTTCTCCCTCTCTTAGCGACGGCGTGAGACTGACTAGGGAGGTGGGCAGTCATGAGATCCAGTCTGGGTGTGGGAGGCCTACGCTTGAGGCTGAAGCAGGAGGGGATACAAGCGGCTGCGGCGCACCGTGCTGATGCTAGCTCCAACGGTTACAGCGTCACGCTGGAGGAACAGCGCAGCTCGTGTCTATAAATAGAACAGAGCTCTTTCGGAGTTACATATCTAGCTGCTGGATATATTCGAATGCATAATGAACGCGGTGGATTCCGCAGAGGAAGATTGGCTGTTTTTGTTGACTGGAATTAGTGTCGTGAGAGTGCCTTTTCTTTTCCCATTCTCTCCGTCTCTTTCTCCCCTTTCCAAATTACTGCTATTAAGACAGGACCGGCATGAGCCAAACGCTGCGCTCCACTTAATGTGATTTCTCCGAGAAGAGAAAGGAACAAGCTGCAGTGATTAATGGGAAGAAACGCCGTGGAAACCCGGAGCAACCGAAGATGTCCACCTCCGTACGGTTTTAACAAACGCAAACACTGCATTCGTTTTTGTTGTGTGTGTGTGTTGTACACTATTGTTTACGCGTGTGTGTGTACATACGTGTAATCTGGGTATTGTGTATCTGAAGAATGACTGGATCAGCATCAAAGCTACGTTATGATATACGACACCCGATGCTAAAAGCGCTAAGTTTGTTCTCACATTGACACAATGCTAATCTATTAAAAAGGCCCACTTTAGAGAAGACAAATGCAATTGTACGTATTATAATTAGAGCTAAACGCCGTTCGAGCTTTTCTGCGGGCTTGGATGGATGTAGCGTCCAATCCTACAGTGACAGAGGGCTTACTGATTTCTTTTAGCCCCCCCTCACCCCACCACCGTTTCCTTCCAGAGAGGCAATGGAAACAGACCTGTGTGACACCAAGCGTACCTCTGGAATATCTACCATGCCAGCTTTCAGCACCACATTGGGCCAGGATTGATTCTGACAGGCTGGTTGAGTCCTGGCGGTTGGCTGGCCTCCAGGGACGCTGTACGGGCAAAGCTGTATGCCTCACCAAAGGCACCGGGAACATGAAAACAGAACAGTCTTCACTGTCTCGGCACCAGGCAGATTGGGTTCACTCAGACGGCCGTGCTGAGTTGGAAATGTGACACCGGGAGAGAGAATAGACGGGCAGGACCGGCCGTTTGAGGAGGTGCTGAAAACCCGCCGCTGGGGCGTTGACAGGAACACAAACCTCTTAATGTCAGGACAGAATCTGTCTACGGGCCTGGAGGTGACTGGACAAACGGGTCTGGACCCTGATACAACTCCCCCCTCTCCATGTGTCCTAGACCGAAGCCCCCAGTGGTCTAAAACAACACCCCCCCGGTTACACTGTCTGAGGCACCGTGTGTTCAGGGCTAATTTACAGGGCTACCACAGCGCTCGATTTACATCCTGGCCGCACGTCACCGACACACAGCGATCGGGGTTCGCGGAACGCTGAAATTGAGCACTTCGCCGACAAGCCCAGGCTTGTTAGTGACACGGTCATCGCTTCAAATCGCTGTCACCACTGAGTCTCTGAAACGGCGACGGCTCAGAGAGACTACAGGACCTGGTTAGAAGTGTGGTTATTTCGGAAGGTTCTACGTAAAAAAGACAAACTAACACATCGAAACAAATCCCTGTTCTCTCATTTTACTAAAGCTATATCTGGGAGGTTTTCTCTGAGAGTGGTTGCTCTAAATACGCCAGAGGAAGCCCCCCCCCAGAGGAGGATGAGGGACAGTGAGTGAAGCCAATACTGTGGCCTTTCCCACAGATCAAGGTGTCATTTGGCCACAGGCAGAGCTGAATGGCGATGGTCTCAGACAAATGACAGTTCACAGAGGAGCGGTCCCTAAGCACTGCTCCGGCTGATCCGGGTTCAGACGCGGTGTCGGGGTTGGGTACTTAGTGTTTCAGCGGACCGCTGTGTGGGCCTCTAACTCACTGTTAGCCCCTAATAGGTCCCCAGACGCTGGGGCCTGACCCCCGTGCAGGACCGGGGCATCCATTAGGGCAAAGCTAGCTTAGCCATTCTGGATTGCTACTAGTCTCTCTCTTTCTCTCTCTCGTTCTTTCTACCTTCTTTCCTACCCTACCTCTGTGTCCCATTCACTCCCATACGTCTTCCACCCGTGAAACCAGCGCACATTGTGTGTTTTTCCATTTGTTTTTTCATTAATTCCCCTTTTAATCCTTTGTTCCGTTTTTGCTGCTTTCAGAACATTCTTCCTGCTCCGTACCTTGATATCTATTTGTTTTCCAAATATCTCTTACACCCAGACCGGTGGCCAGGAGCCACAGATTCAGTGATCTGGGCGTGCATTCCCTTATCAGCCTGACTCCACGGGCTCCGGCAGCTTATGTGAGCCCAGCCGGCCCGGCCGGTTCTATCATCAACCACGCGAGCCTTATCTCTCCCGGCGGATCAGAA
Organism: Dallia pectoralis; assembly: GCA_029465975.1. NCBI lineage: Eukaryota > Metazoa > Chordata > Actinopteri > Esociformes > Umbridae > Dallia > Dallia pectoralis. The sequence goes on from CM055739.1 coordinate 10,740,826, forward strand.
TACACAGGGCCGTCGATTAGCCCAAATCTTCAGCTAAACGGACAAACAAACCGGCGATGGGTCCTTCTTCTGGATTTCGCTCGGAAAACACAAATCTCTTTTAAAGATTTCCCGCATCAGAAGGCAAACGGGAAGTACTTTCTTCCGGGGGTGGATTAGGGGGGCGTCTTTTGATGCGGCGTAAACTGGGGCACGGGTTTGTGTGCGCGGCACGCCTGGCGCCGTGGCATCTGGCGCTGTGCCCCCGTACGGTGGCACGCAGGCCTAATGATTCCTAATGCGGCTAAACATTACGGTGCCATGAAACCCGCTTTTCGCTGGGGAGCGCCGCGCAAATCTCCCATCGCATGTTCCCTTTGTTGATTTTCGTGAGACAACAACACGACGCATTTATATCTCCATTACAGCCCAGCACCACAGGGAGCTTTCACAAAGCCTTTCACCCATCGTCTTATTAGCTGCTATCCCCTTCTGTCTCCCTCGCCATTTCCTTCCTTACTCCTGTCGACGGAGAGACAGAGAGATGGAAAGAGAGAGAACGATATAGATAATAACCTCTTGTTCCCCCCCCGCCACAACACGATCGCCAGCCGTTTCTTTTTAGGGTCCACGGGGCTTCACGGCGATGGTCCAGCTATCCTTCCGTTCTCCAGCCGCAGAGACGGAACATGGTCGAAAGGGTCAAGTTAGATATTTCTAGTCCTGTCATCCTCGTTTGCGCGGGGAAATTCATTTTAAGAAGAAGCTTATAGCCTGTCGCCTATTGTTTAATATTGTATTGTGAGACAAAACAGCAAACACACCGGACGGTAATAGTCACATATCAAGACAATAAGAAGAGGCTTTACCAGAGACATGTTCCCAATAAACCACAAAAGGTTCCCGCGGGGCGACGGGTTCTGCGGTTCCCTGGTCACGCCATCTCTCCATCGTCCGCCTCATCCTCAGCGACTCCCCGTCTGTCTGCATGGGGTCGCGGCAGATACGATCTGGCGTTTGTTTTCTGGGTTCATCCCCAGAATGAGGTTCTGCCCCGTGGCCATCAGCTGGGCCCAGTGTTTGGGTAGAGTGGGTTTATTTGTTTCTCTCGTAGTCCTGGGAATAATTATCGGTACCATATGTCTGGCTAATGCATCTCTCTCCAAGCCAATAGCAACTCAGGCCTGATCCTTCCTCCATGTTAATTACTGTTAAACATGTTCTGTCCCATCGTTTCCGGCTTATTATGACTCCGTGAACGTAAGTGGCGTTCCGTTTTTCTCCAACAAAACACAATGTCCGTACGGATAATTAGTCCTAATTAATGAGTTATGAGGACTACACTCAAATGGAACTTGTGTGCTTAACTTGTCATAGAACTTTGTGTTCCGCTCATGTTTTCGCACGTTGGTTGCGCTTCATCTCACGCACGCTCGAACCCCACGGTTCTCAGGGACGCCTGACACGTCGCCGATGTCATTCCGTTTGACTTTTTAAGTGGCCCCCTTCCGCTCATGTCGGCCGCGTCATCTTGCTGTTTTGACTTTAACCGAACGTGACTGATTTCGCCACATTATTGGGTGGAAAAGGTGTTGGATATTGAGTACGGAGTTAGGGTGCAGGATTTGCTGTCCTACAGTAGAAGTGACAGGGCTAGTGGAAAAGCCACTAATCCAGCAGGAGTAAGTGGTGTCAGGGGCTCGTCCGTCACCTCATATTTCTCCGACTCGGCAGCGGGCCAGACAAGTTTGCGGGCGGCGATAACAACTGCTCGCTCAGTCAGATGGAGAGTAGCGAAAAACTCGCTATCCAAACGGGTCAGGAAGTTGACTCCCAGCCAATCAGAGGGACGGAGCAGCGGACCGGCCGTCGTTTATCTGCGCAGATAAAAGACCTGCTAATTTGTCATTACGTGAACGTCGTTTATCTGACCGGCTACGTTGACAACGGATGTTTGATTTCCTCGGTGAACAAAAAATATTTAACCAAACAAATCCCCACGTAAGGATTCTGAAACGGTGATATTGAGAGTGACATTTCTGACCAACCTGTCATTTCCTGCTCTGCTATCTGGCTGTCAGTTGGGTAAACTGCAGTCTGCTGTGTTTCCAGGGTAATGATGGCTTGGCTGCCTCTCTGTTTTCCCTCTCGCCCAGCCATTTATTTCAATAAGAAATCATCCATTATTTAGAACCCAGCCCATCCGCCTCATGCCTCCCCCTCGACTCCCGCCTTCCTCCCCCTCGTCTCTCCCCTTCCTCCCTCTCGGCTCCCCCTTGCCTTCCCTCGGATCTGGGCACCCTGCTGATACTTACTTCAAGGACAAACACGGAAGAGGAGAGGAGTCGACCCAGCCACCAGACAAGCTCTCTGAGTAGCGCGATGTGTACACACACACACACACACACAAACACACACAAACACAACACACGTAGATCCACCCCCCCTACAAACACACACACACACACACACACACACACATAGATCCACCCCCCCAACAAACACACACACACACAATCCTTTCGGAGCGAAGAGACTCATAAAACGTGTGACCCAAATATACGTGGCTTTGTACTACAGTTCAAAGTTTCCTGTCCTTTTATTAAAAACTCCTCAAAAACAACAATGAATAAATCATACACACCCAGACCTGGTGCTTTTCCTAGAGAGAAGAGGGTGAGAAAGAGCGAGAGACTGAGAAAAGAGAGAGAATGACGATTGGATGGAGCGGGGAAAAGAGGGAGTCGCTGAGGGAAACCGAAGGGAAAGAGCTAAAGAGAGAGAGATAACATCTTTCTCTTTTCTTTGCATCTCTCAGTGGCGCTCTTGTGATTGTCCATATTGCAGGTTTGTGATTCCGCATTACTGTTAGCAGAGAGCCAAGACTTTGAATAAGACTGCCTCCCGTAACCACGTCTGATACTAAGTTAGTACACGCAGCCAAGACGCGCCGTGATCCCAGCGCTTTCAACCGCGATGACGACACAATCCAACATCCGTACCAAACTGTAAAAAGTCTCCGGCTGACAATGCAGCGGCGAGATAATGAGAAATAAGGAACAAACAGTGACAGTATTTGAGAAAGGGGAGTGGGACTCGGGTAGACAGACTCTATATGCCTAGTCTGTGGCCGTTTGACTGTAGCAGCATCTGCTTTGAAAATAATCCTTTTTCAGAGGATTACTTATACACACACGCAGGTGAAACTGAAAGCGCGCACGCACACACACACACACGCACACACACACACACACACACGCAGCTCGGCACAATCCAAGCTCTACATGTCAGCTGATTAAAGTGTGTGTTTCCAGGTGTGGCCGATTCCCATGGTAACGACTATACATCACATTCTGTTTGACACGCCAGGTAAGAGAGCCGCCACGTAGGCTGTCACGAGGCGGGTCTTTAAAAGATGACTTCACATTTGAAATGCCAATCTCCAAATGAGGCATATCTTCACAGCCGCCGCGGCTGCTCGACGCGACACACCGCCCGGAAAAAGCAAACTCCTCTGGTCTATCGCACGCAGAAATCAGCTAATTACGCTGTTTCCCTTCAAGTGCACAAACATCCAGTCCGGTGAGATTTGTGTGACAGAAAAACGTCTCGCCGCATTACAGTGTGCCAAAGAGATGTTCTAATTTCCCTTGAAAACTGGGGCTAGACACAAGAATCCTAATGATGGAATGTTTGATGTTTAAATTAGGATATCACAGACGAGGAGCTATCCTCCAAGGGCCACACCTTCTCACGACAAGATTAGCGGCAAAGCAAAGCCATTAATGTGGTTTATTAGGGCCTGGATTCTAGACGGCGCTAGCCAGTCACCCGGAGAGCGAGGGTGAGAAGGAGGAAGGAAGAGGAAGCGGGAGGAAGGGAGAGAGGGAAGGACGGGAGGGGAGAGAAAAGACAGAAAAACACAGGGAGCGGAGAGGAGAAAGAGAACCGGAGAAAGGGAAATGAGGAGGAATAGAAGTGAGGAGGAAGAGAAATGAGAAGGAAGTGATAAAGGCTGAGTGACAAGGCAACTAGACAAATGAAAAAAGACAAGCTAATCGAAATTGTGTCACATAATATTTTTTCCCAAATGTGGTTATTGACAAATCATGTTGTGATTTACCATGAATCGCCCTACCTTCTGTTTCACATTAATGTCTTTTGATATGAGTTAGTCTTTTCTGTCACCATATGGCATTAAATCATTCAGCCCCACTTAGATAGAGCAACGCAAATACAGCAATAAAGGGTGAATCACACACAATCTAACGTGGGCTACAGTATGTTTCAAAGAAAAGTGTGTGTGTCTGAGTGTGAAACAGTTGGAGGACTGGTCTGAGCTCAGAGAGCTCCTCTAATCTCTTCACTGTAGTTCCAATCACCGTCTAGAGCCAGAGTGCCCGAGCTGGCAGGCGGGACAAGCAGGCGAAACCGGCAAAGTTCTACGTTTCCCAGGGTACCTAGGACGTTGAGATAGAGGTCACCACTGACTTCTGAGGCGTTGTGGGTGGAGATGGAGGACTGGTGTCAACTGTTCAAACATGATCAACCTGGCTCCTTAGATGAAATATAAGCTTTCTTAAACGTAGTCCAGAAGGAATGAATCGCTGAATCTACAAATTAGTGGTTTCCCTAACCCTAGTCCTAACCTTTACCCTAGTTCTAACATTTATCCTAGTCCTAACCTTTTCCCTAGTCCTAACCTTTACCCTAGACCTAACCCTAGCCCTAACCTTTACCCTAGACCTAACCCTAGCCCTAACCTTTACCCTAGACCTAACCCTAGCCCTAACCTTTACCCTAGACCTAACCCTAGCCCTAACCTTTATCCTAGTCCTAACCCTAGCCCTAACCTTTATCCTAGTCCTAACCGTTACCCTAACTGTAAACAGTTTGAAGGAATGCCAATAGTTCACAGTCGTTCATGGACAAGCGTTATATTTTAGAAAGGCAGGCATAAAGGCAGGCATAAAGGCAGGCATAAAGTCAGGCAGAAAGGCAGGCATAAAGTCAGGCAGGCAGAAAGGCAGGCATAAAGTCAGGCAGAAAGGCAGGCATAAAGTCAGGCAGGCAGAAAGGCAGGCATAAAGTCAGGCAGAAAGTCAGGCAGAAAGGCAGGCATAAAGTCAGGCATAAAGTCAGGCAGAAAGGCAGGCAGAAAGTCAGGCAGGCAGAAAGGCAGGCATTAGGATGACAATGAGAGGGCCAATGGTGGTGGTCCCCTCTGAGGCCTTTTAAAGCTCTCAGGTTGTGTCACAAGGACCCTCTTCATCACAATTTACCAGGGATGGGAAATATATGGCTTCTCTTTAAAACTATGACCCTCCCTGTCATTCCTGTGCACAGGACCCGATTATCCTCACTCACCCGTTAAAAGTCACGCATACACACGCACGCACGCACGCACGCACGCACGCACGCACGCACGCACGCACGCACACACACACACACACACACACACACACACACACACACACACACACACACACACACACACACACACACACACACACTTGCACAGGCTGGAAGGCATACAAACACATTTGCACACACACACACACACTTGGTACAAGCACACACAGAGTGGCTCACACAGCTACAGGACTAGGTCTCGGGTACAGATCTATATTTAAGAGGGGAAATTCAGCAGCTAGTGTTTAACCTTGTAGTTCAGGTTGTGACTTTGAGCCTGTCACACAGTAGGGCTGTGGTAGCTGTTGAAGTGTTAGAGACTCAATGAGCTGCTGTGCTTTATTTTCCAATGCAGCCAGCCAGTCAGTCAGTCATCGCAGAGTTCATTTCTCCTTTGAAGACGACCTAGAGCTTCAGGTGAAACTCTGTGATGGTTTTAAAGCTCCGATTCAAAGTTTTATGCACGCCAGTGAGACGGGACGGGACAGGGGGGCAACTCAAGGTCACTTCCCACTCCAGATATCGGGGAAACGTGTCTTCCCAATCGCCCACTTGGCAAACGATCGCCCGTTATCACAAGAGTTGAGTGGGTCGGACAGAACACGATCAAAACATATAGACACAGAGCATTATTGTTTTTTAAACCTTCCAAATAAAAGTTCAAACCGTACGTCTCCCCTGGTGCCCTCCGGCTCTGTTTACTCATTAGCGTGGCTAGCCCGGCACGCTAACGGATGAAAGACGAGCGGAGGAGAGATAATGAAAGACAATACAGTTAACTGCAACAAACAACAGCCGAGCCCGGTGGGAACGCCCGGCAGCCGTCCGTGCCGAAACGCGAAAAGCCGCCGCCGCCGCCGAACAGCCGTCATCTGCTCTCTGTGCTGTTTGTTCAAGAAATTCAATTAATCACACTTTCAGAGGAGGACACAGATTCTCCTCTCCGCTTATTTCTCATTTAGGAGACAACCGGACCCGGGTCTAGAAAGGAAAGACGTTGTCGGCAAATGCACACATTTTAATATACAGTGATGCCAAAGCGACAAAATGGATGTTAATCTTATCTGTTAACCTTTTAATAAAAACAGCCTTTGTTTTCCTACATGTTGACAGGTCAGCCGGTGCACAGATTCACAGTAGATGTACTTCAAAGCCCGGTTAGGCTTGGCAGGTCTTTTGCTAGTTAGCTAGCTAGCATTTGCATAGCTAATTAGTAGCTAAGTTAATGTAGGTTGGGTCTAGCTTTATTTAGAGTATAGCTCTGTTAGCATGGCTCTATGTTTAATGAGTGAAGATCAAGACTGACTTGTCTTTACAGCACAAACTCGTCTTGGCATTCAGTAATAATACAACGCGAACGTGGTTCTGAAGAACATGCTTTCGGTCGTCTAGTCTCATGTCTAGTAATTTTAGAGTTATCGATGCTTTGGATTTGACAATTCTGCTACAGATGTAATGCTATAATCACCGGCATTGCTGTATGTACAGTGGCTACATTTCATTATCAATCAATGTTGTTATGACCGTAACAAGAAGCATGGTTAAAAAGAAAAAAAAATATCTGAATGACAAAAGGGGGCACCTGCTCTGTCTTTATAAAAACATGAATGTGAGAAGATTTGAATAGCGCTAGCTAGCATTAGCATCTACTCAGTTATGTGTGTAGATAGATAGTAGCTAGATAGCTAGCTGTCTCTACAGTTGAGAAATACCGGTCAGACTCTTTCTGTTCACAGTAACATCTCTCTGATCAACAGGCGCAGGCAGACAGACAGATATACCCCCACCAGACAAATTAAATGCAAATTTCCACCAAATAAATTAGTTTTAAGTACTTGACAACCTGTCAGGCTTAGAATATTGAAATGTCCTGACGGCTAAATAAACAATCAACAATAATCACTCTATGCAAATTTGATATTTCTCGCACAATTATATATATAAAAATGAAACTATAAATAAATGGACACAAAGGCATCTGCTGTTTGTTCAGGTACTGAACAGATATGGATGCAAATGAAAGATTTTTTAGGATGTAATTGATTCAAACGTTCACTCGCCTCTGCATGTTTTATTGTTCTTTTTTCTCCCTCATTCAGTTTTTCTCCTCTCCCTTTATCTAACTTGCTTTCAATATACACAGATAATGGTCGATGTAAATGAGTGAACGAGGAGAAAGGAGGGTGGGAGAGAGGGAGGGAGGAGGAATGAGATTCCCTTTTCGTCTACCTCTCTTTTCATCTTTGATGTGAGTGCAGCTGCTGGAAAAATAATGTGCTCTTATTAACTGTATCAGAAATGAGTGTGAAGAATAAATTCATCTCTTGCTCTATGTAGACTGGGGCCTGGCTTTAGGGCCTGACTCTGGGACCTGACTCTGGGGCCTGACTCTGGGGCCTGACTCTGGGGCCTGACTCTGGGGCCTGACTCTGGGGCCTGACTCTGGGGCCTGACTCTGGGGCCTGACTCTGGGGCCTGACTCTGGGACCTGACTCTGGGACCTGACTCTGGGACCTGACTCTGGGACCTGACTCTGGGACCTGACTCTGGGGCCTGACTCTGGGGCCTGACTCTGGGGCCTGACTCTGGGACCTGACTCTGGGACCTGACTCTGGGACATGACTCTAGGGCCTGACTCTAGGGCCTGACTCTAGGGCCTGACTCTAGGGCCTGACTCTAGGGCCTGACTCTAGGGCCTGACTCTGGGACCTGACTCTGGGACCTGACTCTGGGGCCTGACTCTGGGGCCTGACTCTGGGACCTGACTCTGGGACCTGACTCTGGGGCCTGACTCTGGGACCTGACTCTGGGACATGACTCTAGGGCCTGACTCTAGGGCCTGACTCTAGGGCCTGACTCTAGGGCCTGACTCTAGGGCCTGACTCTAGGGCCTGACTCTGGGACCTGACTCTGGGACATGACTCTAGGGCCTGACTCTAGGGCCTGACTCTAGGGCCTGACTCTAGGGCCTGACTCTGGGGCCTGGCTTTAGGGACTGACTTTAGGGCCTGACTCTGGGGCCTGACTCTGGGACATGACTCTGGGACATGACTCTAGGGCCTGACTCTAGGGCCTGACTCTAGGGCCTGACTCTAGGGCCTGACTCTGGGGCCTGGCTTTAGGGACTGACTTTAGGGCCTGACTCTGGGGCCTGACTCTGGGACATGACTCTAGGGCCTGACTCTAGGGCCTGACTCTAGGGCCTGACTCTAGGGCCTGACTCTAGGGCCTGACTCTGGGGCCTGGCTTTAGGGACTGACTTTAGGGCCTGACTCTGGGGCCTGACTCTGGGACATGACTCTAGGGCCTGACTCTAGGGCCTGACTCTAGGGCCTGACTCTAGGGCCTGACTCTGGGGCCTGGCTTTAGGGACTGACTTTAGGGCCTGACTCTGGGGCCTGACTCTGGGGCCTGACTCTGGGGCCTGACTCTGGGGCCTGACTCTAGGGCCTGACTCTAGGGCCTGACTCTAGGGCCTGACACAACAGTAGATTAAAACCGACAAGAACATATCAAGTCATTTCAGGACAAACAAATATCACTTCCTCATCCTTCTGTATCCATGTAGAAAGAGAGCACTGGGAATGTCCTCCACCCAGATCCATTCGAGAACCCTCTCATCTCCACCCAGATCCCTTCACCATAACCCCCTCATATCTCCACCCAGATCCCTTCACCATAAGCCCCTCATATCTCCACCCAGATCCCTCCACCATAACCCCCTCATATCTCCACCCAGATCCCTCCACCATAAGCCCCTCATATCTCCACCCACAACCCTCCACCATAAGCCCCTCATATCTCCACCCAAATCCCTCCACCATAACCCCCTCATATCTCCACCCAGATCCCTCCACCATAACCCCCTCATATCTCCACCCAAATCCCTCCACCATAAGCCCCTCATATCTCCACCCAAATCCCTCCACCATAACCCCCTCATATCTCCACCCAGATCCCTCCACCATAAGCCCCTCATATCTCCACCCAGATCCCTTCACCATAAGCCCCTCATATCTCCACCCAAATCCCTCCACCATAAGCCCCTCATATCTCCACCCAGATCCCTCCACCATAACCCCCTCTCATCTCCACCCAGATCCCTCCACCATAAGCCCCTCATATCTCCACCCACAACCCTCCACCATAACCCCCTCATATCTCCACCCACAACCCTCCACCATAAGCCCCTCATATCTCCACCCAAATCCCTCCACCATAACCCCCTCATATCTCCACCCAGATCCCTTCACCATAAGCCCCTCATATCTCCACCCAAATCCCTCCACCATAACCCCCTCATATCTCCACCCAGATCCCTTCACCATAAGCCCCTCATATCTCCACCCAAATCCCTCCACCATAAGCCCCTCATATCTCCACCCAAATCCCTCCACCATAACCCCTCATATCTCCACCCAGATCCCTTCACCATAAGCCCCTCATATCTCCACCCAGATCCCTTCACCATAAGCCCCTCATATCTCCACCCAAATCCCTCCACCATAACCCCCTCATATCTCCACCCAGATCCCTTCACCATAAGCCCCTCATATCTCCACCCAGATCCCTCCACCATAACCCCCTCATATCTCCACCCACAACCCTCCACCATAAGCCCCTCATATCTCCACCCAGATCCCTCCACCATAACCCCCTCATATCTCCACCCAGATCCCTCCACCATAACCCCCTCATATCTCCACCCAGATCCCTTCACCATAACCCCTCATATCTCCACCCAGATCCCTCCACCATAAGCCCCTCATATCTCCACCCAGATCCCTCCACCATAAGCCCCTCATATCTCCACCCAGATCCCTCCACCATAAGCCCCTCATATCTCCACCCAGATCCCTCCACCATAAGCCCCTCATATCTCCACCCAGATCCCTCCACCATAAGCCCCTCATATCTCCACCCATATCCCTCCACCATAAGCCCCTCATATCTCCACCCAGATCCCTCCACCATAACCCCCTCATATCTCCACCCAGATCCCTCCACCATAAGCCCCATCATCTCCACCCCCTAGTCTCTCGTCTCTGACATCATCCGTTATACACTTGGGGATTGTGGTAAGGGTCTAATGTGTGTCGAGCCGAGGTTGACCCCGTGACCCTGTGACCCTGTGACCACTAAGCCCCCACCTCCCGCCAAACCCCCCGGATCAGTAGCTCCATTAGTGCTGCTAACGGGGTTCCTCGGTACCCTGGTCTGACACCTCACCTCCCAGCCTCCTCTATCTCTGGCAGGCCCTCTCCTCTAACTGTCCCCACAGGACCAGCTCCCGGGCCCTGGGTGTCCGCATCACAGCACCACTGCTGACAGGAGGAGTAACTAGCTCCAGCAGCAGCTCCTCAGGGATGTCTGTAGATCAGGAGTTTCTCCTGGCCACGAGCCTTTAACTAGTGCCCAGAGTTTCCCCCCCCCACCGAGTCACCTAAACATTCCACTTCACCAGGTGCCCATTCTTGTCACTTTCACTCACATACGCCACCCCAAAGGCACCCCCACCCACCCCGCCCCCACTTCCAGATCAATCTATATGTCACATGTTCTATTTATCTATCAACCCAACCTCCGAAAGTCAGCTTTTTAGGGAGTCTCTTTCTCTCTCTCTCTGTCTCTCTCTCTCTCTCTCCGTCTGGCTCTGTCTTTGGGTCTTTTGGGTGGTTCATTTCAGCATCTAGGTAGATGCTTAAACTGGAACTTTACATCCATGAATGTGTAAATGACCTGTAAATAAATGTACATTTATATGCCCGTCGCTCGTAACCCACGATCACATCCCTTTAATTAATTTGATGTCAGATTTCCATTGAATATCTAGTGTCACTCCCTTGGTACCACTTGGGTTATGTGTTCTATCTCAGATTCAATTCACCTGCTCTCCTTCGCTTGTTCCCCGTAGTCCTCCTTCAGCCAATCGTACGTCTGCTCACTCGCACGCAGCTAATCGCCCCGGAACGTTCTAGCGTCTCAGGGCCAAGACGCGGGCGACAAATCTTTCCTGCCGTTACCGAAATGGACCCTGCATGGTGAATGTTCCTTTAACCTGAGGTATTCCGGAACAGGACGGGGGACATCTCCAGAACAACGGGGCGCGGCCAACCTTTTTTGCCACATTAGCATTCCCTGGGTCCATTGTTGTCACGGAGAAAGGCTGTGTTGTTGTTTAGCGATGGATGATATTCAGATGAGGGGGCCCGGATGTGGGGGGTGAGGCTGATGGGATCTCTGCGGCCTGTGGCGGTGGACACCTGGGCCTTGTGGGGGGGTTAGATAGAAGACGAGAGGCAGCAGATGACCGAGAGAGAAAGAGAGAGAGTGAGAGAAAGAAGAAGGGGGAGAGAGGGGGGAGAGAGCGGGCAGAGAGACAGACAGACAAGCGGTGTTATCAATCACAGGTCCGCCCTATTAATTTCATCATGAACCCGGTGCCTGCTGACATTAAATGACATGTCGTTCTGACCCACCGCTGGCTGGCTGTCTGTCTGGTTGTCTGTCGGTCTGGTTGTCTGCCTGTCTGCCTGTCTGGCTGTCTGTCTGTCTGTCTGTCTGGCTGTATGTATGTATGTATGTCTGTCTGTCTGTCTGGCTGGATGGATGTCTGTCTGTCTGTCTGTCTGTCTTGCTGTCTCCTGCTTGTCCCTGAGGTGGAAACATCGTAGCTGTGCTTTTCAAATGCAAATGGAGCTATAACCTTAAACACAGGCGCCCGTGAAATACCGCTTCTCCCTCAAGATGCAACGCCGGCGCTCCTTCGACACCTCCACCCTCCCCCCATTACACTCTGCTCACCTCCACCTTTATCCACTCTCCATCGCTCCCTCATCCCTGCCTACACACCTCTTTTCCTCCCATCCTCCACCCGTTGGATACCATAGAATGAATGAAGAGAGAGCGAAGAACGCAGATGTAGACCCTGATGAGGGGGAGGTGAGGAGGCGAGGAGGTGAGGAGGTGAGGAGCAGTGGGCAGGCTGACTCCTTCTGCCTGGTGCTGAGACCAGAATATCTGTCCTATTGGAGGAGCAGAGAGGAGGTGAGGAGCAGTGGGCAGGCTGACTCCTTCTGCCTGGTGCTGAGACCAGAATATCTGTCCTATTGGAGGAGCAGAGAGGAGGTGAGGAGCAGTGGGCAGGCTGACTCCTTCTACCTGGTGCTGAGACCAGCATATCTGTCCTGACGGAGGAGCAGAGAGGAGCATCTCAAGGACGTGGCCCCGGCTCAGGAGGGGGCCCCACATCCTGTTCCCAACCCCTGTCTTTATGTGCACTGTCCTTCAGATCTCTCCTCGTCCTCCCCTCTTTGTCCTCCAGGTCCTCCCCTTCTCTCTCTTCGCCCCCTGGTCGTATGTTCCATCGCTCTCCTCCCCTCTCTCCCCCGTCGTGGTGGCCAGTCACTCCCCAGCCTCCTTCCTCTCCAATTACCTGACAATGTGGAAGGTGACTCCTGGGGGGACAGACACGGGGGGTCCAACAGGTTCCCACCCAACGCCAAAATATCAACCCTAAAATGTCCAGTCAGCAGCATCGGGGGGCCCACTAACAGTGAACACACAGGTGATGCTAATTACAAGGGTTCTCTTAGCTGAGAATGACGTGGAGACACGTGATGATGTCATCCAGGTCATTAATTTCCCCACGTCTGTTTCACAATGCAGAACACATTGTACTTCAACACACACTCACACAGTCACACACTCTCACACACACACCCACACACCCACACATCCACACACTCACACACCCACACACTTACACACCCACACACTCACACACTCACACCCAC
>CM055739.1:10759012-10824012 GCA_029465975.1 Dallia pectoralis
CGAACGGCGAACTCTGCCCACCGACGATCGATATTACTGCATGTATGAACGTGTCGAGTATAAATTTATATATATATATAAATATATCTAAATAAATAAATATACATAATATGTATTTGTCCTCTTGTTAAGTGCACTGGGACCTCCCATTCCTCTAACAATTCTGGTCAGAACCAGTTTGCGCTGTTCAGTATTCTGTAAATGATCTGTAAACACATCATTGTATGAGATCGTCAGATTATTGGGATAGCATTCATTTCTCAGAACAAAAATAGACTGACGAGTTTCAGAAGAAAGTCCTTTGTTTCAGGCTATTTTGAGCCGGCAATCAAACCCACAAACGCTGAGGCCTCAGATCCTGTATGAAGTGAAGTATAAAGAAAGGCCAGTTTAAGTGCTTCTTTAATCAGCATAACCGTTTTCATCAGGGCTAACATTACCGCAAAAGGGTTTTCTAATGATCAATTAGTCTTTTAAAATGATAAACTTGGATTAGAAAACGTGCCGGTGGAACACAGGAGTGCTGGTTGCTGATAATCAGGCCCGGTATAACAAGTAGATGTTTCATAAATATCGGCCAGTTCTACCTGTAATACACAGCGACAACATTCACACAGTTTTTCTGATCAATTTGATGCTATTTTAATGGAAATTAAACGTGCTTTTCTTCCAAAAACAAAGGAACGTCCAAGTGACCCTAAACTTGTGAACGGCAACTGACTATACGTGTGTGTGTGTGTGTGTGTGTGTGTGCGCGTGTGTGTGTGCGTGCGTGTGTGAAAAGCAAAGCAGACTGAATGAAATGAGGGTCGGGGAAGTGTACGAGAGTCTGTGCCTGTCTGATGAGAGTACTGCCTGTGTCGCCTGTGAAGCATCTATCTGCCTCTGCTCTTGAAGAAGCCATTTCAACTGCACACATCAATAGCAAACTCTCCCGGAGCAAAGCAGCACAATAATTCCTGATAAATCGCTGCCTTGCGGACGCGCTCGCCTCGTTCAAACGCACCCCTGAACTCCGGCCTCCTCTTTCTACATCATATAGCCTGGGAAACACAAAAGCTTATTAGCTCGGAACATTTGTTGATACGTTCGCGTGAGGAGTGACATGCTAACGAGCCACGAACGATGTAGTCCCCCAACCCCCCCCCTGTTGTCGTCGTCCTTTGGAGATATTTCCTTTCCAACCGAAATGTAATACGCCACTAATGGCGTCTCCTTTTCATAAATCGGTGGGAAACTATATGTCATATTTATTTCATCAAAAAGAAGGTTGTCTGTGAATACAGAGCGGTGTCCGTTCCTAGATCACGGAGGGAGGGAAAGCTAACGGACAAACACAACCGACCGACCAACTTCACAGAAACGCCGATAGACGGACAGGCACGGTAGCCAATCACCATTACCGATTATCATGGATAATGGACTACACCCACTTCACAGGTTAAAGGAAACATAATGTTCACATCCAGAAATAAACAGGAGATGGTCAGGTCATCATATAGCATCACGTGAAACGTGAATACAACATCACAAATATCTCACCATACTGACTGAAATATCCAAGACCACGTACGGAAGGCATTCGCATTTGTGGATAAAGAGTTACAATGAAATCTCGCTAATCAACACATCACCTACTCGTGCGCAAAGGGAAACCCCATGTTTGAGAATGAACCATCGACACCGCTCAGAAACCCTCCAGGGAATACGCTCTCCAGACGGACTATCCGGTTTCACTCTAATCACTGGCATTCTCTCGTTCTGACTGGAAACTCTCTCGTCATCGCCTCCTCTCTTTCTGACATATCGAGCGGTAACATCTCTCGCCATCGCCGGCGAAACACAATCATTCTCTCATTAAACACACTGCTTTTCCAGAACTCTTCCGATCGCTTAATAGACCCGATTTCTCCGACAAATTATTTGGTAGACGGCCCCCGAGGGCCGAGACGCTCCCGGGCCCCGTGCTGGAAACTGTTAGTAGACAGAGGCTTTCACTCAAGGGCCGCCGCCGCCTGAGAGTAAGAAACACTATGGACTTTGTTCTGACAGGAAGCAGTCTGTAGGGAAAATGTTTAAAGGCTACTTAATTAGGCATAAATTGACGAGGTAAGTCAACCTTTAGATGCGGAGGACGCCGCGAAACGAGAAATGAAATGATACTCGCGCTGATCGCTACGCCGGTACACCGGAAAATTCCAATCCGCACTCGTAGACGGTATCGTTCTCTTGTGAGCCCGCAACGTTTCCTCGGGTTCCTGTACAGCCGCAGATAGAGTTGTGGAGAACTTGAAGGAACGCGTATCCTAATTGCTTCACGAACGGTTCTCACAACGCGCGTCGTAAAAACAAACGCCTCGTGTTGCCGAAGAAACCAATTCCGTACGTAAACACAGGCACTGGAATGGCAGTGTCTTTGGTGGACAGTAAGAAAGGTCGTACGTGTCATCAAATCAGCAAGAGAAGACCCCACTGTTTATCATACTAAAGTGCCCCATGTCTCTCTCCTGCCCACACACACCGCAGAAACGCACACACACACACACGCGCACACACACACCCACACACACACAGGATAACAGGTGAAGCACACAGGGCGATGGCGCAGGAAGGCATCTTCTCCAGACTTAAACACGCCCTAGAGCCATAGCGGTATAACAACACGCGCGCGCGCGCACACACACACACACACACACACACACACACACACACACACACACACACACACACACACACACACACACACACACACACACACACACACACACACACACACACACACAACCCGTCCCCCCATTGTCTTCAGCAACGCTCAATTATTAATAGATAAACAAAGAGTCTGGTTGTGACGGGCTGTCTGCTGATATTTCTCCCTCTCATATCTCCCAGGCCCAGAGAAACACACACAGGGCCTGACACTCTAAAGAGGGAGGAACGCTTTAAGGTCAAACTCACTCACAGCTCCGCAGCACAGGAGAACGAGAGGAAGTGCACTGAGTAAAAGGAACCCAAAAATGTCAGGGGCTGAGATGTCTGGGAGGAGGACTAGTACAGATCAGTTCCTTTACTTCTCTCCCTGCTCCTGCCTGGAGTTCCCCCCACTCGCAGGTTGGACTTTTAGTTATTGAAATGTGTTCTCAGAGCAGCATCGCATCTGATTGGTTATCTCAGTCGTCCAATCAGCGATTGGTCGCTGGTTCTCTCAGTCGCCAAAGTCCAACCTGCCCCCCACTCTCTCTCTCTCTCTCTCTCCCTCACTCTGTCTTTCTCCATCTCTCATCTTCTATCTCTCTTTTTTCAGCTCCTCCCTGACCCTTTCTTCCCTCACTCTCTCCCCCTCTCTCTCCCTAACTCTCTCTCGCCATCTCTCTCTCTCCTTTCAGTCTCTCTCTGTCTCTTTCTGTCTCTCATCTTCTGTCTCTCTTTTCAGCTCCTCCCTGACCCTTTCTCCCATGGTATCTCTCTCTCTCTCTCCCTCACTCTCCCCCTCTCTCTTTCTCTCTGCCTCACTCTCTCTCTCCCTCTCACTCTATATCTCTCACGCTCTCTCTCTCTTTCTCTCTCTCTGTCTCTCTCCGTCTGTAACTCCATGTCTTTATATATCATCCTACTTCCCAGTGATGTATACTGGAGGGAGACAGAATGCAGAGAGCGGCCATACTGATACTGTAAGTGTGATTTATCTAGAAGCTTTAAGTAATACTGTGTAACTGTGTAACTGTGTACCTGTGTAACTGGGTAACTGTGTACCTGTGTAACTGTGTAACAGTGTAGCTGTGTAACTGTGTAACTGTGTACCTGTGTGTAAATGTGCAACTGTGTAACTGTGTAGCTGTGTACCTGTGTAGCTGTGTAACTGTGTAGCTGTGTAACTGTGTAAGTGTGTACCTGTGTAACTGTGTAGCTGTGTAAATGTGCAACTGTGTAACTGTGTAGCTGTGTACCTGTGTAGCTGTGTAACTGTGTACCTGTGTAACTGTGTAACTGTGTAAATATGCAACTGTGTAGCTGTGT
This sequence comes from Dallia pectoralis, assembly GCA_029465975.1. Lineage (NCBI taxonomy): Eukaryota > Metazoa > Chordata > Actinopteri > Esociformes > Umbridae > Dallia > Dallia pectoralis. The sequence goes on from CM055739.1 coordinate 10,763,027, forward strand.
ACCTGTGTACCTGTGTACCTGTGTAGCTGTGTAACTGTGTAACTGTGTACCTGTGTAACGTGTACCTGTGTAACTGGCATCACATGACTGCACTAAGACATTTCAGATGGCCCAACTGGAACTGTCTCTGTCATTAATTGAAAGATGAAAATCAGATGAGCTAGCTATGAGGTCATGTCTCGATTTCTCTCGCATCTCTCAGTTCTTCTCTATCTTCCGCTCTCACACACACACACGCACACGCACACGCACACGCACACACACACACACACACACACACACACACACACACACACACACAAACTCCCATCTAATGTTAAGACAACTAAATTACAGCGCTGCACGTACGGCGAGGGCAGATAGATGGACAACTCTTAACAACACAACACAAACACAAACACAGACGGCAGTCTCTTAAAACGCACAAGAAAAAAAACGAGAAGGAAAAGCCCTCCCTCCGCCGGCGCCTGAACACTGCCGCTACGATAAACCCTTCAAACACGGAGCCACATCTCTGACTTGTTAAGGCACCATTTGTCAGCTGCTCCAGGAGTGACTGTGTGACTCTGCTACTAATTGCCACTGGTGCTAAATTTAGTAGGAGAGATGTGGAGTCCTTTTGATCAGACGGCTCTGAATCGAAAAAATCATACTCAGCCTGGCAGGCAAGTTTACCCGGCTCTCCAACTCTCCCCATCTGTCTGTCACTGGGGAATAGGTGAACTATTCCATATGTCAGACTTGTCAATCACCCACGGAAATATGGGAACTCTTTCTCTTTTCTTCCCGTTCTTCTCGCTAACGGAGCTGGCGTAGCTCTCCCGTCTGAGAACTCGTTCTCTCGGTTCCTGTGTGTTTATTTATATTTCAGTGTCATCACGGGTGGTTCGGAACCTCGAGACCTTTTCAGAGAGAGAGAGAGAGAGGCGTTTTAATTGTCGGATTGATAAATAAATCGTTGTAAATGAGACAGGTCACTGCATATGTAGGCAGGACACCACAGTGACACACGAACAAATGGCTCCATTACATTTCCCATTCAACTATTTTATTGTATTTCAAAGCTTTTTCCGAGTCGATCCGGCATCAAAAAAAATTGCATTGGCAGAATATCTCGCTGGTTCGTCTGACCCAACGCCGCACACCAGTCAGCTCTTTGAGCTCCATATTATAACATCGATTGTTTTTAACAAACCAGTGCCGACCAACGCGATGGAGAGGAGGGATGAAGAACGCAACAGTAGAAGACACTGCTGCAGCTTCGCCATGAAGCCAGACAGGAGGAGGAATAAGAAAATGCAGCGCGGTATTGTTCTGAACTCCTATCTGTAGGTTCGCTAGACTTCAAGTCTTCTGAAAACACACCAACAACTCGCTCTAAAAATACGACGAGTCGCTGCATTCAATCGCTCTGTGTCTGCGCGGCTGCTTGGCTGAGCGCTGAGGTGCCATTAGCAAAGAGTTCTGCAGAAAGTTGAAGAGCAACGGGTGTTGGTTTTGTCTGACTCGGGGGGGTGAGTGGGCACTTGGCTTGCAGGCTGCAGAAACGTAACGCTGCGTGTGATTGTGTGTTCGCAGGTGAACGTTTAATGCACTAGAGGTTACGGTGGGTCAAGCGCAAATGTATTTCCTTTATCTGTTAAATTGATGTTCTGTTGGCGTTGTTTGCGTTAATTAATGAATATTTCATAATCCAGGCATAAGGAAGTTTTCAGGTTTGTGGAGAGAACTTGTTAGCTTGACATTGTTGTGTCAATAACAAACAAAAATCACTAAAAGCATCAACGGAATGTGACATTTTTGACAATACTAACGTCAGTGGCAGCTAACAGCAAAAGGAAAACGACAGAGACATATTTCACGACACTAGAAAAACTTATAGAATCACAATGAAATGCCAGATTGGCCTGGGGTGTGGTCTATCGCTCTTGGGGTGTGGTCTATCGCTCTTGGGGTGTGGTCTATCGCTCCTGGGGTGTGGTCTACCGCTCCTGGGGTGTGGTCTATCTCTGCTTGTCTAAGCTGCTGCCGTTCTAGCTACAAGGTACTAGAGAGAGTACTGCTCTAGTGAAATCTCTCCTTCTTAGTCCATCCAGTAGGGATTAAACGACATAGTTTGAAAACTCTTTGAGTGCCCAGATCTTTAAACAAATAATGTAGTGGTTAAAAGATAACAAACCGCCTGATTCATCATATATTCCCAGACACCACCTGGTCTGAGGTGAGCACTGCACTACAGTCAAACTGTTCAACTGTCAGCGTTTTCTCTCTACAAGTGTGTCTGTTTAACAGCCCTGTCAACGTCATTAGTCTGAATAAAGGGCCAGTCTGCCAGGAGAAATAAAGCGTGTGTCCCCAATGGCGACTTAAGCCCTTCCATGGTATACCGCATCACTTCTGACCAGGGACCCTAGGCTTTCCATCTAAAACATTAACTGCGTAGGGAATAGGGTGTGATTTGAGCCACAGGCCGGGAAGGAAGGGGGCAGCATTAAAATAGTGCTAGTCAACAACCACCCTGAGCTCTGGAGAATTGCATCTTCACAGTCACCGAGTGAAAGGGCGAAGAACGACATACATCCATGATAAATCCAAACATCACATACAGACAGACAGAGACAGGTGTAATGAAATCACACGTGTGTCATTATCTCATGAAGTGGACAAGGGGGCTTAACATCAAATAGTTTCTGGTCTTCATCTGGAAAACGTTATTCGAAAGAAGGAAGACAGATCAGACGGCCAATCAGACGGCCTGAATAGAAACATTAACACACACTTATTGGATAGTACTGGTATTCCTTCAACAAACCTTTCCTACGATATCTTCCTTTAAAGCAGAACACGAAAGTGGTCAAAAACATATTTTTATACTGCTGGGTCACAAAACAGTTTTTATATAAGTAAGTATTGGGGGTCACTAGAGGTAAACCAGGACCTAATGACTGGGTGAACGTCGTCTCTACAGGGTGAAGAATACGCTTTGGATCATAGGGAGAGGTCGGCTTTGAACACACACACACACACACACACACACACACACACACACACACACACATAATCCCAGCTGACACTACGCCTCTGCTCTGGCTCATAACAAGAGGGAAACCAACGAGCTATGAGACATACATGGTGGGCTGGGTTGTCCATAAGATATATAAACAGTGGTTTGATTTATCTCTCTGGGTGGACACGCATTTCAGTACAGACCCTCAAGGACTTCATAGTGCAATGTAGCAAGCTAGCCAGGTAAACATGACATAGGTAATTTATCCCAGAGTGTAGGACCCAACACTGGGATATATAAATGGATCCAGATTATAGGACCCAACACTGGGATATATAAATGGATCCAGATTATAGGACCCAACACTGGGATATATAAATGGATCCAGATTATAGGACCCAACACTGGGATATATAAATGGATCCAGATTATAGGACCCAACACTGGGATATATAAATGGATCCAGATTATAGGACCCAACACTGGGATATATCAATGGATCCAGATTATAGGACCCAACACTGGGATATATAAATGGATCCAGATTATAGGACCCAACACTGGGATATATAAATGGATCCAGATTATAGGACCCAACACTGGGATATATAAATGGATCCAGATTATAGGACCCAACACTGGGATATATAAATGGATCCAGATTATAGGACCCAACACTGGGATATATAAATGGATCCAGAGAGTAGGACCCAACACTGGGATAAATAAATGGATCCAGATTATAGGACCCAACAATGGGATATATAAATGGATCCAGATTATAGGACCCAACACTGGGATATATAAATGGATCCAGATTATAGGACCCAACACTGGGATATATAAATGGATCCAGATTATAGGACCCAACACTGGGATATATAAATGGATCCAGAGAGTAGGACCCAACACTGGGATAAATAAATGGATCCAGATTATAGGACCCAACAATGGGATATATAAATGGATCCAGATTATAGGACCCAACACTGGGATATATAAATGGATCCAGATTATAGGACCCAACACTGGGATATATAAATGGATCCAGATTATAGGACCCAACACTGGGATATATAAATGGATCCAGATTATAGGACCCAACACTGGGATATATAAATGGATCCAGATTATAGGACCCAACACTGGGATATATAAATGGATCCAGATTATAGGACCCAACACTGGGATATATAAATGGATCCAGATTATAGGACCCAACACTGGGATATATAAATGGATCCAGATTATAGGACCCAACACTGGGATATATAAATGGATCCAGAGAGTAGGACCCAACACTGGGATAAATAAATGGATCCAGATTATAGGACCCAACACTGGGATATATAAATGGATCCAGATTATAGGACCCAACACTGGGATATATAAATGGATCCAGATTATAGGACCCAACACTGGGATATATAAATGGATCCAGATTATAGGACCCAACACTGGGATATATAAATGGATCCAGAGAGTAGGACCCAACACTGGGATAAATAAATGGATCCAGATTATAGGACCCAACACTGGGATATATAAATGGATCCAGATTATAGGACCCAACACTGGGATATATAAATGGATCCAGATTATAGGACCCAACACTGGGATAAATAAATGGATCCAGATTATAGGACCCAACACTGGGATATATAAATGGATCCAGATTATAGGACCCAACACTAGGATATATAAATGGATCCAGATTATAGGACCCAACACTGGGATATATAAATGGATCCAGATTATAGGACCCAACACTGGGATATATAAATGGATCCAGATTATAGGACCCAACACTGGGATATATAAATGGATCCAGATTATAGGACCCAACACTGGGATATATAAATGGATCCAGATTATAGGACCCAACACTGGGATATATAAATGGATCCAGATTATAGGACCCAACACTGGGATATATAAATGGATCCAGATTATAGGACCCAACACTGGGATATATAAATGGATCCAGATTATAGGACCCAACACTGGGATATATAAATGGATCCAGATTATAGGACCCAACACTGGGATATATAAATGGATCCAGATTATAGGACCCAACACTGGGATATATAAATGGATCCAGATTATAGGACCCAACACTGGGATATATAAATGGATCCAGATTATAGGACCCAACACTGGGATATATAAATGGATCCAGATTATAGGACCCAACACTGGGATATATAAATGGATCCAGAGAGTAGGACCTGTCTGTCTGTCGATACGTTTATAGATATACTGTACCTGTCTGTCTGTCGATACGTTTATAGATATACTGTGCCTGTCTGTCTGTCGATACGTCTATAGATATACTGTACCGGTCTGTCTGTCGATACCTCTATAGATATACTGTACCTGTCTGTCGATACGTTTATAGATATACTGTACCTGTCTGTCTGTCGATACGTTTATAGATATACTGTACCTGTCTGTCTGTCGATACGTCTATAGATACTGTACCGGTCTGTCTGTCGATACCTCTATAGAGATACTGTACCTGTCTGTCTGTCGATACGTTTATAGATATACTGTACCTGTCTGTCTGTCGATACGTCTATAGATATACTGTACCTGTCTGTCTGTCGATACGTCTATAGATATACTGTACCTGTCTGTCTGTCGATACTTCTATAGATATACTGTACCGGTCTGTCTGTCGATACGTCTATAGATATACTGTACCGGTCTGACTGTCGATAAGTCTATTGATATACTGTGCCTGTCTGTCTGTCGATACGTCTATAGATATACTGTACCTGTCTGTCTGTCGATACGTTTATAGATATACTGTACCTGTCTGTCTGTCGATACGTTTATAGATATACTGTACCTGTCTGTCTGTCGATACGTCTATAGATATACTGTACCTGTCTGTCTGTCGATACGTCTATAGATATACTGTACCTGTCTGTCTGTCGATACTTCTATAGATATACTGTACCGGTCTGTCTGTCGATACGTCTATAGATATACTGTACCGGTCTGACTGTCGATAAGTCTATTGATATACTGTGCCTGTCTGTCTGTCGATACGTCTATAGATATACTGTACCTGTCTGTCTGTCGATACGTCTATAGATATACTGTACCGGTCTGTCTGTCGATACGTCTATAGATATACTGTACCGGTCTGACTGTCGATAAGTCTATTGATATACTGTGCCTGCCTCTGTAATCGTGTAACTGGAGATATATCTTACCTGTCTGTAGTCATATGTAAATATATAGTATACTGTGTTTCTATGTTTAGTCACAATATGTTGCCATGGATTCGCCTTTCTGTAGTTGCATGTATATTTTTTAACTGGGTTGTTACCTTGTCTATAAGAGCAGTGAGGCATCTCAGTGGTTTGTGGCACATATTCCACATGTTAGCGGTGTTTCCAGGCACACAGCGCTACCTAAGAACAGCACTTATGTATTGGTCAAATATCACACCCCCCTGGTGCCCTCTTGCTTACACATAGATCAGACCTCAGGTTAAAAGAGGCTGTCAAAAATGTTCTCTCTAGATGATATCTCTGTGGTCATATGTGTAGGAACAGGGTTCGGCACATGACTCACATTGACAGCCGGGTCACTCAGCTCTACGCGTTCTAACTCAGACAGTCTGTAAAGGACCCTCCTGGCTCAGTTCACTCGGAACCGGTCTGTAACTCAAAGTGAAAGGAACAGTGTTCCCGTGTTGTCTTTGCTAAACTGCTATCGAGGTGCCGGCGGACTCCCTTCTGGATCGCATGGCAGGGAAAGGAGGAAGGAGACATGGGTAGTGTGTCCCCGTGACCCAGGGCCCCGGAGCCATTGGATGCAGGGCCCGACAGTCAGGCCTGGGCTGCTTCACCCGCTCCACACGCCGCAGCCAGACAGAACAAATTACCAGCGCATATTCCCTGAACCCGGCTCGTGTTACGCCCTCGTCCGGAGCACGGCGTCTGCGAACGCTCCCCAGCACTCCGCGACTGGTGTCGTCGTCCTGGGATACGGCGGGGGGTGTAGAGGGAGCCCCTCCCCCTGATTCCTCATTTGGCCCTATTTGTTTTAATCTACGCTGCACTACTTTATCCCGGGCAGCTCAGGCCTGGATCCACCCTCCAAAATCAGCTCCATTCATCCGCCTCATTGTGACGGATTGGCGGCTGACGTTCGCGTCGCGCTCCGAACGGGTCTGACGGGGGGGAACTGTCAACCCCGCCCACCCAACGCCCACCCTAAACGAGACAGGCGTTGGGCCCCTGTAGCTGAGTTCAACGGGAAAACACGGGCCGCGAGAGAAGCACGAAACGCGACAGAATCGTAAGCGCAAGTCCCGCCCACATCTGATACTGGCGGTCAGACGAGGTGTTCAGGGAACCTTTTCTTACGTTTCTGACATAGTATCTGATCCCAGGTCTGTTGCTGCTCTGCCCATCTCAGGAGTCACATGTTCTATAGTCCTCACTTAGCCCTCCTGCGCCACAACACTCATGGGTCTGTCACCCAGCGGGGTTCCTCTGTCTGTCAAACAAAAGCTGTAATTAGGTAATTAGTGCGTCACTATTCAGAAATCCTTTTAGAGCAAAGCGTCCATATTTTTCTTTTCTTTTTTTGTGGGGTCTATTTCTTTCCATTCTCTGACGGCGGCAAGATGCTGAAAGTACAACGTGTTATTTCAAAGTACGGCCTTTATAGTGTTTTATGTGATATCGAACTTAATATGTTTAATATGATTATTTAAAAATAGACACATGTTCGTTTCTTTGTCGGAAATAACACCTGTCTCACAAAACAATGTCTCATGGAAATAGCAGGCTTGGCTATTTCATCATAAAAAACATACGTCTGACAAATTCAACTCAATCCAGGTGGGAAATAATGTTTCATTAAAATTGACAAATACATACCACTTATAAAGAACTAATTGAAAGCAACATATGCAGTTAATCACAGACTAGGAAACGACGAGGATGAAAAGAGCAATGTGTGAAAACAGCATGCATAAGACTCGTTAGGACACAACGAGGGAAGTTAAGGTGGAGAGACTAACTGCAATATATTCTGATGCCATTCTGCTACACTGTCTGTACCAGTAATACATGTTATTACACTGTATGTACCAGTAATACATGTTATTACACTGTATGTACCAGGAATACATGATACTACACTGTCTGTACCAGGAATACATGTTAATACACTGTCTGTACCAGGAATACATGTTAATACACTGGCCACATACAGTGTCTCCTTATTACAGCAGGGACATCCATCAGTCAACAGTCATTTTAAAGAATCAGTTAGACAACAATGTGGAAGGTGGGCCTGATTTGGCATGTGACCGTTGGCGAGGTAATTAGTTAATTGGCGTCACACAATACGAGCCATAGCATATTAGAAGAACTGGCTGGACTAAACTGCAACAAGGTAGCAATTACAGGAATGACATAGTAATGATTATTTCTTCACCCCACCTTTTACAATTACATTACCAGCATAATGGTGGTGGGTTCTGGGTAACTACTCGTGCCACCATAACAGCTTACGAGGTTCGCCCAGGGTCATCACACACAATAACGTAGAGTGGTCTTCACAGGATTTATTCCTGTACGAATCATCGTCCCAGTTCACTACTATTTACAGCCTGTTCTCTAAAGGAACACGTAAGGACGTAACCGTTCTTTGAGCAATAGATTACGTTGGAACGGCGGATGTGTAGAACACATATTGTCCACAAGGGGCAGTGTTATCGCAGATGTCCTGCTATAATGCAATTGGCTTGAAACTATAAGGCCAAAATAAAAGACCGCATTTTCTAAGTAGTTGTAACTTCACCCCAGGGGGTGGAACAATATGTGATTGGTAACAACTGATTTGCAGGTGATAAAAATAACCTGCCCCCTCAGTATTGGATACGCCACTCCCGCACTCTCCAATTGTGTCAGGAAAAAGCTATGAATTATGGCCATTGTAGTTAATTACATCTCAATATTTGCCTACAGAAACGACAGCTCCCTACAGCCCAGTATTCCCGAGTTGGTTTTATGACCTAATTTCTCCTGTGAATAATTGGACTTCTCTGCAGAAACAACATGATCATGAAAAGTAGGAAATCAAAGAAATTAAATAATTTTTCAAAATCCGTAAGGAAATCCGCTTATTCGCTAAAATGTGTTTGTGAAACAGATGAATCGCACAACGCCCAGGATATTAGCGATCGACAGAATCCAACTTTGACTGGCGCCGTTCGTATTCAGTTATAGACGTGTTTTATAGCCACATCAGAACAACTACATCAGAACAACATGGCGCAATAATAAACTGAAGACCGACGGCGTAATCTGGCACCTTCTGAATCGTCCGTTTTTATTTGGAGAAACAGTTGAATATTCATGACTGTGAGTTTCTCCATATCGGTCTCAATCACATAGAGAAAAAACAGACACCCTCCCATAACAAAACACCAGTGTGCGTGTGTGTGTGTAGGGTGTCCCAAATGCCTCACTATTCACTATATCTGAACTAGTGCACTACGTTTGACCATAGTCCAATGAGCCCCCTGTACATGCAGTGCACTAAGAAGGAAATAGGCTGTCCTTTGGGAGGGAACCTGTCTAAATAGTAGCTATTGTAGGGCTCCACTCAGCCATTGTAATTCAGGCACAATACCCACATATTTAATGGGAGAATGCTGGCAATAAAGCCCAGAGAGCATTTAGCTGAGAGCAATTTAAGACGCAAACAATCTGCGAGGTTCTTCCTTGTCGCGTTTCCTAATCCCGGCGCTTTCAGGTTATTACACAGAATAGGAGAATTATTGGAGAGCTGCATATTGACTCCGCCGTCGAGCGGTTTGAACTAGATACTGAAACAGATCGAGCGAGGACCTGATACCGAGTCCACTGCCTGGACACGCTTTGACTTTGACAGGGTGAGTCGATGGTGAACTGTGGAGAGAGGAGTTGAACACGCAGAACAAGGGTGATGTGCAGGACGCCGTGGTGTAGTGAACCAATGGTGGACTGCTGGGCACGCTCAGAGAGACCCAGAGAGTGAAAGAGACATAGAGACAAAACAGAGAGAGGGAGAGAAAGGGAGAGAAGAAAAGAGAGTGCTTAGAAAGGCTGCTATCTTCCATCTCCCTGGGCATTCAGTGTGAATGTGAAACCAACCTGAGTCAGTCACTCAGAAGAGAGAGAGAGAGACGACACTGCAACTCAGTCTAGCTTTTCCCAGACGTTTTGTTCCTCTTCCCTTCTCCTTTCCACATTCAGGGGATATGCAATACCTCCGCCGCTCCAACCTGTCGGGACAAAGGACAATAAAAAGCAATCATTCTCACTTCACGGGTGCAATTACTGTATCGCTAAGGTCTCTCACTACCCCCACCCCTCTAACCCCACCACACCACCCCACTACCCTACCCCCACCCCACTACCCTACCCCCACCCCTCTACCCCCACCCCACTACCCCACCCCTCTACCCCCACCCCACTACCCCCACCACACTACCCCCTCCCCACTACCCCACCCCACAACCCCCAACCCACTACCCCCACCCCTCTACCCCCACCTCTCTACCCCCACTACCCCCACCCCTCTACCCACTACCCCCACCCCTCTACCCCCACCCCACTACCCCACCCCACTACCCCCACCCCTCTACCCCGACCTCACAACACTACCCCACTACCCCCAATAACCACTACCCAACCCCACTACCCACAATAACCACTACCCAACCCCACTACCCACTACCCCCACCCCACTACCCCCACCTCACAACACTACCCCACTACCCACTACCCCCACCCCCCCACCCCCACCTCACAACACTACCCCACTACCCACTACCCCCATTAACCCACCTCACTACCCCCACTTCACCACCCCCACCCATCTAGCTCACCCCACTTCCCACACATCACTACCCCTAACCTCACTACCCCTACCTCACTACCCCCACCCTACTACCCCACCCCACTTCCCCCACATACCCTTACCTCACCCATTCTCTAGTCTCCATACCACACAAACACAGAATGGGTAAACGAGAGACAGACAGAGAGAAAGAGAGAGAGAGAGAGAGAGAGAGTGTAATCTCTGGTAAAGATGGATATCCCCCCGCCACTATACACCCAGCCCCACACCCCGCCACTTTACCCCCTCTGCTGTTTGCTCGTCTCTTTTCCATTTTCTCTTGGCGATGAGCCACAGAACACTGAGCATGCCGCCCCATTGCATGCTGGGTTAATGTGACTGCGTGCTGGTAAACACTTCCTGTGCCTTGGCCGGGGCCATTCGGTGCTCGCCGCCGCACGGTGGCTAAAACGTTATGCAACGCATGACAAAGCATCGGCGTAAAGAGCGCCAGCGGACCGGCTGTCTGGGACTTCTAACTCGGATAATGTTTTCCCGTTCTGTCCCGCGTCTTCGACGGCGAACATTGTCATATTTCCATTTTTTTTTTGAAAAAAGTGTGATAATTGCAACGATATGTTGATTGTCATCCCTTTATTGTTTTCCACTGTTGTGATTTTCCAGATAGGCTATTACTTCACATCCGAAGCGTCCTCGTTTTGAGTGAGATTTCCTGCATGTTCTCAGTGGCTCATTAAGATTGAACCGATACCTGTTCTCCGTCTGTCGGTATTAATGACAGGGCCCGACTTCACTAAGGACGTGTGCACTTTTAATTATCACAGCCCATGTCTTTTAAATATCAAATTCCCCCCTCTAAACAGCGCATCTCTCTCTGTCCCCCCCGCTCTCTCTCTCTCTCTCTCGCTCTCTCACTCTCTCTCGCTCTCTCTCTTTCTCCCTTTCTATCCCTCTCGCTCTTCAGTCTCGTCTGTCACTGTAAATGTCATCACTTTATTCCTCTGTTGGCGACCGTGACAGGGCCACTCCCACTTTATCTCTACCTCCATCCTTTTTTCCACTACAAAGATCCCCTCTTTTTTTAATCCTCCACTGCTGTATCCGCTTTCCACGCGTGGCATGTGATTGCCCGGGTAAAGGTATTTTCTGTTTCCATCTAACATTTTCCCAAGGGGGAACAAAAGGGACAAGAATTCTGCAGCTGGTTTCACTAAGAAAATTGTTCAGAAATGCCCCGTTCCTCGACAGATTAACGAACGCACAGAGCCCTGTCCTGAGTGCCATTGTGTGCCACAATCTGGCCATTATACTTTGTCTTTTTCATTTAGACTGAACCTCGAACCAATTAAAGTAATACAGCCTTCCAATACCTGCTCCCAATTAAATCTGGGCGGTATTACCTGCCTTGATAAGGAGGCCCATGGGTCGCTAACACTTACTAGCATTCATTAGTCCCATTCATGGTGAAGGAGCTGATGACAAGAATTCAACTCCCCCCTCCTCTTGTGGCTCCCTCCCTCCTCCCATTGCTCCTTCACCCAAAATGCCCGCCCGCCCCTGGTTTTGTATCCCAGATAGCCGGGAGGTTTGGGCGGGGGGGTTCACAGCTCGTTTAAACCCCTGGTCAATGCAACATGCTTGGCACCTTTCTAAAGCCTGAGAGAGAAAGCTCGTCCAGGCCACTGAGTCGATTGACAAATTCAGACACCGTGTTAGAAGCCTACAAAAGACAGCGTTGGTGTCACTGAGGTGGGAGCTGTCAATCTGTAATCAGTTCTTCTCTCTCGATACTCTCGGCGTGACTGTGTATTAACAACAGGACTGTTTCATTCCTCGTTTTCTTCAAACTGCAGGTCATATTGTGTAGAGGAGTCTGAGTGACAGTCTGTTCGAAGGCTGGTCATATTGTAGAGGAGTCAGAGTGACAGACTGGTTGAAGGCAGGTCATATTGTGTAGAGGAGTCAGAGTGACAGACTGGTTGAAGGCAGGTCATATTGTGTAGAGGAGTCTGAGTGACAGTCTGTTCGAAGGCTGGTCATATTGTAGAGGAGTCAGAGTGACAGACTGGTTGAAGGCAGGTCATAATGTGTAGATGAGTCAGAGTGACAGACTGGTTGAAGGCAGGTCATATTGTGTAGAGGAGTCAGAGTGACAGTCTGGTTGAAGGCAGGTCATATTGTGTAGAGGAGTCAGAGTGACAGTCTGGTTGAAGGCAGGTCATATTGTGTAGAGGAGTCAGAGTGACAGACTGGTTGAAGGCAGGTCATATTGTGTAGAGGAGTCAGAGTGACAGTCTGGTTGAAGGCAGGTCATATTGTGTAGAGGAGTCAGAGTGACAGACTGGTTGAAGGCAGGTCATATTGTGTAGAGGAGTCAGAGTGACAGTCTGGTTGAAGGCAGGTCATATTGTGTAGAGGAGTCAGAGTGACAGACTGGTTGAAGGCAGGTCATATTGTGTAAAGGAGTCAGAGTGACAGACTGGTTGAAGGCAGGTCATATTGTGTAGAGGAGTCAGAGTGACAGACTGGTTGAAGGGAGGTCATATTGTGTAGAGGAGTCAGAGTGACAGACTGGTTGAAGGCAGGTCATATTGTGTAGAGGAGTCAGAGTGACAGTCTGGTTGAAGGCAGGTCATATTGTGTAGAGGAGTCAGAGTGACAGACTGGTTGAAGGCAGGTCATATTGTTTAGAGGAGTCAGAGTGACAGACTGGTTGAAGGCAGGTCATATTGTGTAGAGGAGTCAGAGTGACAGTCTGGTTGAAGGCAGGTCATATTGTGTAGAGGAGTCAGAGTGACAGACTGGTTGAAGGCAGGTCATATTGTGTAGAGGAGTCAGAGTGACAGTCTGGTTGAAGGCAGGTCATATTGTGTAGAGGAGTCAGAGTGACAGACTGGTTGAAGGCAGGTCATATTGTGTAAAGGAGTCAGAGTGACAGACTGGTTGAAGGCAGGTCATATTGTGTAGAGGAGTCAGAGTGACAGACTGGTTGAAGGGAGGTCATATTGTGTAGAGGAGTCAGAGTGACAGACTGGTTGAAGGCAGGTCATATTGTGTAGAGGAGTCAGAGTGACAGTCTGGTTGAAGGCAGGTCATATTGTGTAGAGGAGTCAGAGTGACAGACTGGTTGAAGGCAGGTCATATTGTTTAGAGGAGTCAGAGTGACAGACTGGTTGAAGGCAGGTCATATTGTGTAGAGGAGTCAGAGTGACAGACTGGTTGAAGGCAGGTCATATTGTGTAGAGGAGTCAGAGTGACAGTCTGTTCGAAGGCTGGTCATATTGTAGAGGAGTCAGAGTGACAGACTGGTTGAAGGCAGGTCATATTGTGTAGAGGAGTCAGAGTGACAGACTGGTTGAAGGCAGGTCATATTGTGTAGAGGAGTCAGAGTGACAGTCTGGTTGAAGGCAGGTCATATTGTGTAGAGGAGTCAGAGTGACAGACTGGTTGAAGGCAGGTCATATTGTGTAGAGGAGTCAGAGTGACAGTCTGGTTGAAGGCAGGTCATATTGTGTAGAGGAGTCAGAGTGACAGACTGGTTGAAGGCAGGTCATATTGTGTAAAGGAGTCAGAGTGACAGACTGGTTGAAGGCAGGTCATATTGTGTAGAGGAGTCAGAGTGACAGACTGGTTGAAGGCAGGTCATATTGTGTAGAGGAGTCAGAGTGACAGACTGGTTGAAGGCAGGTCATATTGTGTAGAGGAGTCAGAGTGACAGTCTGGTTGAAGGCAGGTCATATTGTGTAGAGGAGTCAGAGTGACAGACTGGTTGAAGGCAGGTCATATTGTTTAGAGGAGTCAGAGTGACAGACTGGTTGAAGGCAGGTCATATTGTGTAGAGGAGTCAGAGTGACAGTCTGGTTGAAGGCAGGTCAATCAATCAATCAATCAATCAATCAAATTTATTTATAAAGCCCTTTTTACAACAAAAGTTGTCACAAAGTGCTTTTACAATCACCAGCCTGAATCCGACAGAGCAACATCAACAAGTTGAACAAGTTGACACACGGCGGCTAGGAAAAACTCCCTGAAAGTCAGATTTAGGAAGAAACCTAGAGAGGAGCCAGGCTCTGAGGGATCACCAGTCCTCTTCTGGCTGGGCTGGGTCAGTTTATGACAGTACAACAAGCGAGGTGTGAAAAACTGAGAAAGCCAAATAGTCCTGGATGTCCAGGAGGGATGATGGATTTGATAGGACTTGGAGGAAGAAGCTCCGGTTGCACCAGCTGTTCTGTCAGCCGCACAGTCAGGGGCCCCAGGGAGGATCCAGCATATGCTCCAAGCTGGAGCGGTCCCCCTGACAGAAGTGGACACAAACACAGGGAAGGGTTGGACACTAGTTCCCGGCACAATAGTATACCGAACATAATACTTTAAAAGGAGACAGGGGGGTTAGTGAGACAATGGCCATGAACGGGTAAACCCAGGACAAGTCCAGACAGATGTTAGTAGAGACAGGACACAGGAAAGATTAGGCACCCTGGTTCCCTACGTCCCCGGCACCATAGTATAGCAGCATAGATCTTAGAATGAGACAGGGGGGTCCAGTGAAGCTGGGGCCCTGAACAGGGTAAACCCCGAAACAGGGCCCAATAGGCCGGAAAACACCCACCCACTATGCCGAGCATCAACCCAGGGACGCCAATCGACCATGACCACTCGGGCAGGTTTAGTTTTTGCTCACAAAGTTACTCGAGCTGGTGGAACAAACAAGAGCTATAGCGAGCCAGTGACATCCACACTCCGAGGAGCATATGGGAGGTTTAGTTTTTGCTCACAAAGCTACTCGAATTGAGGCTGCAACGGAGCACTATAGCGAACCAGTGACTCCTCCCCACAGTTAACTGGGATAATCAGAGTTTAATTCACCAGCTACTCGGATTGAGCGAACAAAGGAGAGCTAAGCGAACCAGTGACTCCTCCCCACAGTTAACTGGGATAATCAGAGTTTGTTCACTAGCTACTCGGATTGAGCGAACAAAGGAGAGCTATAGCGAGCCAGTGACTCCACCCCCCAGGCAGCAGCCTGGAGGTATCGTTTTTGCTCAAAAAGCTACTCGAGAGGCAACAACAGGGAACCATAGCGAGCCAGTGACTCCACCCCCCAGGCAGTAATCGAGAGGACACCCCAGGGGAGATGTGAACCCGCAAGGCAAAGACAGCAGGGCAGAATGAGATCCGAGCCTTCCGTTCAACCTTCGTACCCTGGGCCATATTACACTCAACCATAGACCTTACTGAAAAGATATGTTTTTAATTGTGATTTAAAGGTTTGAACAGAATCTACATTTCTAACCCAGATTGGCAACTCATTCCATAATAGAGGAGCTCTATAGGAGAAGGCTCTACCTCCAGCTGTTTGTTTCGAAATTTTAGGTACAATTAGGAGACCGGCGTCCTTAGATCTAAGGTTACGCGTGGGTATGTATGGCTGGACTAATTCAGCGAGGTAGGTGGGAGCAAGTTGATGTAAAGCTTTGTATGTTAACAGTAGTACTTTCATATTGTGTAGAGGAGTCAGAGTGACAGACTGGTTGAAGGCAGGTCATATTGTGTAGAGGAGTCAGAGTGACAGTCTGGTTGAAGGCAGGTCATATTGTGTAGAGGAGTCAGAGTGACAGACTATTTGAAGGCAGGTCATATTGTGTAGAGGAGTCAGAGTGACAGACTGGTTGAAGGCAGGTCATATTGTGTAGAGGAGTCAGAGTGACAGTCTGGTTGAAGGCAGGTCATATTGTGTAGAGGAGTCAGAGTGACAGACTGGTTGAAGGCAGGTCATATTGTGGAGAGGAGTCAGAGTGACAGACTGGTTGAAGGCAGGTCATATTGTGTAGAGGAGTCAGAGTGACAGACTGGTTGAAGGCAGGTCATATTGTGTAGAGGAGTCAGAGTGACAGTCTGGTTGAAGGCAGGTCATATTGTGTAAAGGAGTCAGAGTGACAGACTGGTTGAAGGCAGGTCATATTGTGTAGAGGAGTCAGAGTGACAGACTGGTTGAAGGCAGGTCATATTGTGTAGAGGAGTCAGATTGACAGTCTGGTTGAAGACAGGTCATATTGTGTAGAGGAGTCAGAGTGACAGACTGGTTGAAGGCAGGTCATATTGTGTAGAGGAGTCAGAGTGACAGACTGGTTGAAGGCAGGTCATATTGTGTAGAGAAGTCAGAGTGACAGACTGGTTGAAGGCAGGTCATATTGTGTAGAGGAGTCAGAGTGACAGTCTGGTTGAAGGCAGGTCATATTGTGTAGAGGAGTCAGAGTGACAGACTGGTTGAAGGCAGGTCATATTGTGTAGAGGAGTCAGAGTGACAGTCTGGTTGAAGGCAGGTCATATTGTGTAAAGGAGTCAGAGTGACAGACTGGTTGAAGGCAGGTCATATTGTGTAGAGGAGTCAGAGTGACAGACTGGTTGAAGGCAGGTCATATGGTGTAGAGGAGTCAGAGTGACAGACTGGTTGAAGGCAGGTCATATTGTGTAGAGGAGTCAGAGTGACAGTCTGGTTGAAGGCAGGTCATATTGTGTAGAGGAGTCAGAGTGACTGACTGGTTGAAGGCAGGTCATATTGTGTAGAGGAGTCAGAGTGACAGTCTGGTTGAAGGCAGGTCATATTGTGTAGAGGAGTCAGAGTGACAGACTGGTTGAAGGCAGGTCATATTGTGTAGAGAAGTCAGAGTGACAGACTGGTTGAAGGCAGGTCATATTGTGTAGAGGAGTCAGAGTGACAGACTGGTTGAAGGCAGGTCATATTGTGTAGAGGAGTCAGAGTGACAGACTGGTTGAAGGCAGGTCATATTGTGTAGAGGAGTCAGAGTGACAGTCTGGTTGAAGGCAGGTCATATTGTGTAGAGGAGTCAGAGTGACAGACTGGTTGAAGGCAGGTCATATTGTGTAGAGAAGTCAGAGTGACAGACTGGTTGAAGGCAGGTCATATTGTGTAGAGGAGTCAGAGTGACAGTCTGGTTGAAGGCAGGTCATATTGTGTAGAGGAGTCAGAGTGACAGACTGGTTGAAGGCAGGTCATATTGTTTAGAGGAGTCAGAGTGACAGTCTGGTTGAAGGCAGGACATATTGTGTAGAGGAGTCAGAGTGACAGACTGGTTGAAGCCAGGTCATATTGTGTAGAGGAGTCAGAGTGACAGACTGGTTGAAGGCAGGTCATATTGTGTAGAGGAGTCAGAGTGACAGTCTGGTTGAAGGCAGGTCATATTGTGTAGAGGAGTCAGAGTGACAGTCTGGTTGAAGGCAGGTCATATTGTGTAGAGGAGTCAGAGTGACAGACTGGTTGAAGGCAGGTCATATTGTGTAGAGGAGTCAGAGTGACAGACTGGTTGAAGGCAGGTCATATTGTGTAGAGGAGTCAGAGTGACAGTCTGGTTGAAGGCAGGTCATATTGTGTGAGTCAGAGTGACAGTCTGGTTGAAGGCAGGTCATATTGTGTAGAGAAGTCAGAGTGACAGACTGGTTGAAGGCAGGTCATATTGTGTAGAGGAGTCAGAGTGACAGACTGGTTGAAGGCAGGTCATATTGTGTAGAGGAGTCAGAGTGACAGACTATTTGAAGGCAGGTCATATTGTGTAAAGGAGTCAGAGTGACAGACTGGTTGAAGGCAGGTCATATTGTGTAGAGGAGTCAGAGTGACAGACTATTTGAAGGCAGGTCATATTGTGTAGAGGAGTCAGAGTGACAGACTGGTTGAAGGCAGGTCATATTGTGTAGAGGAGTCAGAGTGACAGACTGGTTGAAGGCAGGTCATATTGTGTAGAGGAGTCAGAGTGACAGTCTGGTTGAAGGCAGGTCATATTGTGTAGAGGAGTCAGAGTGACAGACTGGTTGAAGGCAGGTCATATTGTGTAGAGAAGTCAGAGTGACAGACTGGTTGAAGGCAGGTCATATTGTGTAGAGGAGTCAGAGTGACAGACTGGTTGAAGGCAGGTCATATTGTGTAGAGGAGTCAGAGTGACAGACTGGTTGAAGGCAGGTCATATTGTGTAGAGGAGTCAGAGTGACAGTCTGGTTGAAGGCAGGTCATATTGTGTAGAGGAGTCAGAGTGACAGACTGGTTGAAGGCAGGTCATATTGTGTAGAGGAGTCAGAGTGACAGACTGGTTGAAGGCAGGTCATATTGTGTGGAGAAGTCAGAGTGACAGACAGCCTGTGACCTTGGAAAACAGAAGAAAAAACCCAGGTCCCATCCCCTCTGATTACAACAAATGGAAGCTCCGGCCCAGGTGGAGGTTGTTTTGCGATTGTTGTTTTCCACTCGACGTAAAAATCCCCAAAAGAGTTAAACCGGGACAACGATTCATACCTGATGGCGCTGAAAAAGATCAGAGCCCGTATTCATAAAGAATCTAAGAATCCTCTCAGAAAAATCTTAAATTAGCTTACAATCTTTTACGCAGGAGTCTTAGTTTAGAAGCGATTTGGGAGCGATCTGAGAGCAACTCTTAGTAAGGAAAAGACAAGACCTTTCATCTTAGTGAGGAGGCGGGGCTGAACCCGTTGCTCTGTATGACAAAATCTTTTGAAGACTGTGATTGGTTGGTTGTCCAAGAAGGGAAAAAAGTGATTTTATAGTGAAGTGCAGGGTCTATTCTAAGGCTTAACTTTGAAATTACATCGGTAATTTTTTCTATTTGACCGTTCTCATACACACACACACACACACATATAATATATGTGTTTATAAATCCTTTTTTTATTTGCAATGCTGCTAATTTCCTATGAGGTAAGGTATGATTTGCTTAGAATGATAAAAATTTCTCTACTCTTTCCAACTTGAAGGTTTTCGCTGTGGTACCTGTTTCTAGTAACATAAACATCCTCATATTCCGACGTGCAATAATTCGGATGTCGGGTCCGAATTTTGTCACTAGGATCTTTTACTTAATATTATTTATGAATACGGGCCCATGATTTAACAGTCAACCAAACATTTTTAGCAAATTAATGAACTGTGGTAAGACTGGTGGATGAATTATTGAACACTTCGAAAACAGAACACCCCCCTGACTGACGCCCATGTTCCTAAACTCGCCCCTGTGTCCCGCCCAGGTTCTGAAGGCTCGGAGAGGCATGGGAGATACATGTGTGCGAGCACTTACAGAGAAAGGAAGTAAAGCAGGACAGATAGAGATAAAGAGCGGTCTAAATTCAGACCACATGGACACGGTCTTAAGGGGACTCGGCCAGGGGCTTCTGGTGGTCACGAGCATGCATACCGTCATTAAGGAAAGAGGACAGACTGGAGGAGAGGAGGAAAAGGAGACGGGAGGAGACGTGGAAAGGAGAGTGAGACGAGTTGAAGGGGACAAGAGGGAGTGGAGGAGGAGGAAGGAGGAGAGGGGGATTAGACGAAGGAATGGGGGGACAGGACGAGGATGCAGGTTTTTTTGGGTCTAAACCTGATGATATGATAAAGAAGTACTTTGCATCTTGGTTTGCAAAGTTGCATCAGAAAACGAGCAGTGCTTGGTGCGTTAGTGTTTGTGTGAATATGAATGCATGAAGCTGGCAGACACTATTGTGTCATTTTGATGAAAACTAAAGCTATTATTCTTGTTGAACATGATTTATAACCCTCTCTGGACACAAACCGTTCACAACCTTCTCACCACAAGAACCTTCTGGTTCTTCAAACCATATCCAACCATCCGACAACACAAACCATCTCTAACCATCCGACAACACAAACCATCTCTATCCATCCGACAACACAAACCATATCCAACCATCCGACAACACAAACCATATCTAACCATTTGACAACACAAACCATATCTAACCATCCGACAACACAAACCATCTCTATCCATCCGACAACACAAACCATCTCTAACCATCCGACAACACAAACCATATCCAACCATCCGACAACACAAACCATATCTAACCATTCGACAACACAAACCATATCTAACCATCCGACAACACAAACCATCTCTATCCATCCGACAACACAAACCATCTCTAACCATCCGACAACACAAACCATCTCTAACCATCAGACAACACAAACCATATGTAACCATCCGACAACACAAACCATATCTAACCATCCTACCACACAAACCATTTCAAACCAACTGACAACACAAACCATATCTAACCATCCTACAACACAAACCATCTCTAACCAACCGACAACACAAACCATCTCTAACCAACCGACAACACAAACCATCTCTAACCAACCGACAACACAACACGATGCACTCTCCCGAAAAGCCACACGCCTCTCTCCACCCCGCAGATGTTCCAAAGCGATTGGTTGGCATTCACAGAGGACAGTGACCTGGGCCGGGTTTTAATTAATTTCACACAGGCAGTAGCGCAGTGACCCTGTGAAAAGGGATGCCGCACACCCGACTAATCACCATGGACCCCTGTGACATCATTCATGGACCTGCCAGCCCCATAGAAAACCATGGAGCCTAGGTAGTTTACCGCTGATACAAAGCGCCAATTTATCACTATAAGCAAATGCTAACCTAGGAGCGTTGCCCCCGGCAGAATTAATTGGCCCACTCCCTGTCTGTGAAGTGTCTGGCCTTGTTTAAAAAGACAGGCCGCCCTAGAGACTCTCTTCACTGCTGCACCCAGAGCAGACCTGCCATTGGCTGACGGATAGCCATGGAAACCCATCGCTCCGCAGTCCGGGAAAGCAAAGAAGTGAATGCCCCGGGAAAAAAAACACGACCGATTTCTTCAGCGCGTCGTTATTCCGAGCTCTCCGAATGCTCTTTTTTCGGGTTTTTTCCCTTAATTTTAGTGTTTTTAGTCAAACAAATGAAAGTTTACTTGATATCCTGAATGCAATGTATCACGTCATCTAAAACCCCAGTGTCGCTGTTTAATCAAAAGCTCTTTAAAAGACATTACAGAGAAGAGGGCTTCGTGTGTGTGTGTTGAAATGTGCATCCATGACAATGTTTAAGGGCATGCCAGTGTGTGTGTGGGTGTGTGTGTGTGTGTTCGGTGGTGGTGGTGTTGTGTGTGTCTGTGGATCCACTGTCCACTGTCTGGTCACAGTAATCTAGGTGGGCAGTGTTGTTGTTAATGGATTTCCTGATCACGGCCGCTGCCACTTCCTGCCAAACATACCCATCTGAACTACACGGCCGCTGCCACTTCCTGCCAACATACCCATCTGAATGACACGGTCTGCTGTACACAGCCTCGGGAGCGAAACCCAGCAACTGGGCTCACTCACGTGTGGCGCTGCTCGCCCAGAAGAAAACTATTGATTAAACATGCTGTGTGTAAGAAAGCTTGCGTGTGTGTGTGTGCTTGTTAGGTGTGTGTGTAATCTGTGTGCATGCGAGGGCTGGCCTCCGTCCGTGCACTCTACTGTGACTAAGAAAGTGTCAGTACTTTGTAAGAGCAACTTTCTAGTACATTAGCTGCCGGAGTTTGGACCTGTTGAGAGAGAGAGAGTGAGGGAGAGTGGGGAGAGAGACAGAAGGAGAGAGAGGTGGAGAGAGAGAGTTAGAGAGAGAGAGAGAGAGAGAGAGAAGGAGGGAGGGGGATAGAGACAGAAGCTGAAGTGAGAGCGCCTCTTTCCCCTTTATCTGGCTTACGGATAAGAGTAGTGCATGCCCGTCCGTATCTGTCTCTCCATCCATGGTGTCTACTTTCCCCTCCTCCTGTACGGGGACATAATTAATGTGGGGAACAGGTAAAGGGATCCGGAGACGTGGCATAAGAGCAGCTTTCAGAGCTTTGTGTTGCCCCGTTTCCACGGTGAAATGGATCTGTTGCCACTCAGTGCTTCATTGAGAAGCCAGAAGAGAAGGCAAGGAGGGCCAGCTGCAGAGCTCACAGGACACCAAGGACCAATCAGCACCCCCCCCCTGCTCTCTCTCTCCCTTCCTCTTTGGCCCTGTTCTGCTCCTCCACTCTCTGTCTCATCCCCTGTTCCCCCCCCACACACACACACACACACACACACACACACACACACACACACACACACACACACACACACACACACACACACACACACACACACACACACACACACACACACACACACACACACACACACACACACACACACACACACACACACACACACACACTGGGCTGAGGGCACTGGGCCAAACTGGAGGGCCTCGGACACTTTCACTAATCCCCCCACTGCGCTCTCTTTAAAAAGCCTGTGGAACATGCACCCTGCCAAGCATGACCTACCCCTACACACACACACACACACACACACACACTCAAACACACGCAGATATCTGCGCACGTGCAAACTAACCCAGGCACGAAAACCCACACAAAGGCTTACACACACACGCATACGCACACACATTCAGGGCGCTGGAGAGACAGACAGGAACCAGGCAGCTGAGGAGAACTGTTTGCTAAGATGGGCGTGGTTTGGGAGATGATGAGATCTGGATTTGGAGTAGATGAGGTGTGGATGTGGAGTGGATGTGGAGCGGATGAGGTGTGGATGTGAAGTGGATGTGGAGTGGATGAGGTATGGATGTGGGGTGGATGAGGGGTGGATGAGAGGTGGATGAGGGGTGGATGAGGGGTGGATGAGGTGTGGACGAGGTGTGGATGATGGGTGGATGAGGGGTGGATGAGGTGTGGACGAGGTGTGGATGTGGGGTGAATGTGGAGTGGATGATGTGTGGATGTGGGGTGGATGAGGTGTGGATGTGGGGTGGATGAGGTGTGGATGAGGGGTGGATGAGGTGCTGATGTGGGGTGGATGAGCGGTTGATGTGGGGTGGATGGGGTATGGATGTGGGGTGGATGAGGGGTGGATGAGAGGTGGATGAGGTGTGGATGAGGGGTGGATGAGGTGCTGATGTGGGGTGGATGAGCGGTTGATGTGGGGTGGATGGGGTGTGGGGTGGGTGTGTGCATGTGTGGGTCCACTCACCCCATCAAACATGCACAGACTTGGAGTACATCACCTTCATCAGATTTTCTCACACTCCCCGTCGTCTGCCGTTCCCCCCAATGCTGGGCAACCCCTTGTCTGCTGCAGCATGTAGAGGAGGCCTGGGACTGAAACAAGCAGGTTTGGGTGGGTGGGGGGTGAGAAAGACAAACACATCACACACACACACACACACACACACACACACAGCAGTCACACATAGAGCAGGACGTGGGCTCTGGAAGAAGACGAATATTAAGGATTGGAATTCAAACCAGATAATGCAATATTCATGAGGTCTGACGTATAGACACAGAGCCTGACATACAGGCCTCGCCCTGCTGGAAAGGAAGGGCAGAGGGGTAAACAGACACACGCCAGGTCCAAAGGGTTTTTACATCCTTCACACACACAGAGGTCATGTTGAATCCATCTACAGGACAGCTGGGACAGGATAGGATGCTGTAATACGTACAGCTGCAAAAAAGCAGAGTCGGTCAGCCAGGAGGTCCACGGAGCCAGGAGGTCCACGGAGCCAGGAGGTCCACGGAGCCAGGAGGTCCACGGAGCCAGGAGGTCCACGGAGCCAGGAGGTCCATCGAGCCAGGAGGTCCACCGAACGGAAATGGTAACTGAATGCTCTCTTATTGACTCTCATCCGTTCATCTGAATGCTCTTATTCACTCTCACCCGTTCATCTGAATGCTCTTATTCACTCTCACCCGTTCATCTGAATGCTCTCTTATTCACTCTCACCCGTTCATCTGAATGCTCTCTTATTCACTCTCACCCGTTCATCTGAATGCTCTTATTCACTCTCACCCGTTCATCTGAATGCTCTTATTCACTCTCACCCGTTCATCTGAATGCTCTTATTCACTCTCACCCGTTCATCTGAATGCTCTTATTCACTCTCACCCGTTCATCTGAATGCTCTTATTCACTCTCACCCGTTCATCTGAATGCTCTTATTCACTCTCACCCGTTCATCTGAATGCTCTTATTCACTCTCACCCGTTCATCTGAATGCTCTTATTCACTCTCACCCGTTCATCTGAATGCTCTTATTCACTCTCACCCGTTCATCTGAATGCTCTTATTTTCTCTCTCTCTCTTTCCCTTCTCTCTCCTGCTGTGTCTCCTGGGCTGTTCCTTTTGTCGTGCCTCCCCCTGCTGGTTGGAGCACCCTCCCTTCAGCTATTTTAAACTCGGTCTGCTTTCACATACGTAGAGAAGCTAAATTCTGCTCTAGTGTCCAAAAGACGTCATCGACTATTTCAATGTTGTCAAGCGAGTGGGACTTCCTCAAGTTAACTGGCTGGAATTTAAAACGTGATAGTCTGGTTGCTAATTACCTGGTTGGAGTTGTGTGGGTGGAGTTGTGTGGGTGGAGTTATGTGAGTAGAGTTATGTGGGCGGTGTTATGTGGGTGGAGTTATGTGGGTGGAGTTATGTGAGTAGAGTTATGTGAGTAGAGTTATGTGGGTGGAGTTATGTGAGTTGAGTTATGTGAGTAGAGTTATGTGGGTAGAGTTATGTGGGTAGAGTTATGTGGGTGGAGTTATGTGAGTAGAGTTATGTGGGTAGAGTTATGTGGGTGGAGTTATGTGGGTGGAGTTATGTGAGTAGAGTTATGTGGGTAGAGTTATGTGGGTGGAGTTATGTGGGTGGAGTTATGTTGGTAGAGTTATGTGGGTGGAGTTATGTGAGTAGAGTTATGTGGGTAGAGTTATGTGGGTGGAGTTATGTGGGTGGAGTTATGTGAGTAGAGTTATGTGGGTGGAGTTATGTGAGTAGAGTTATGTGGGTAGAGTTATGTGGGTGGAGTTATGTGGGTGGAGTTATGTGAGTAGAGTTATGTGGGTAGAGTTATGTGGGTGGAGTTATGTGGGTGGAATTATGTGAGTAGAGTTATGTGGGTAGAGTTATGTGGGTGGAGTTATGTGAGTGGCGTTATGTGGGTGGAGTTATGTGGGTCACCAGGGAGGATGAATTTGGTTGACACATCCACAGATTTGCCGATCTGTGTATCAGTAAAGCAGCAAGTTATTTCCATATTCCCAAAAATACATTGTCCTACACGGTACAGACTCAAATATTATCACTTATTTATTTTGCATCTAATGCAGCTATTATGACTGGTTTTCAGTTAAAGACAATACTTCTGCTGACAAATTCAATTAAATAAAGAACTTAATGGTCCATAGTAATGATTATTTTTATAACTATTACGCCCCCCACCCCACCCGAAAACCCCAATGGTTTAATGGAAACTCACTTAGCTACTGTAGGCAAAGAGATGGTTTCAGCAATTTGAGAAAAATGGCATTTTGATGGAAACAACTGCAATAATCCAGACAATGTAACATATCCTGTATTTTCACTGCCTTCATTGGGAACATACAGTTTGGTCCTCTCCATTATAGGCCTGGTTGGGTGGAGGAGGGAGACGGGTAAGTAGGATGGAGGTAGAAGTGTTAAGGGGTGGAGGTAGAGGGGTTGGGGTAGAGGGATTATAGGGGTGGAGAAAGAGGTGTTAAGGGGGTGGGTAGAGGGGTCAGGGGGTTTATATAGAGGAGTTAGTGGTATAGAAGTAGAGGGATTATGGAGTGAAGGTAGAGGGGTTAGAGAGTGGAGGTAGAGGGGTTAGGGGGGTGGAGGTAGAGGGGTTAGAGGGGGTGGAGGTAGAGGGGTTAGAGAGTGGAGGTAGAGGGGTTAGAGAGTGGAGGTAGAGGGGTTAGGGGGGTGGAGGTAGAGGGGGTAGAGGGGGTGGAGGTAGAGGGGTTAGGGGGTGGAGGTAGAGGGGTTAGAGGGGGTGGAGGTAGAGGGGTTAGAGAGTGGAGGTAGAGGGGTTAGAGGGGGTGGAGGTAGAGGGGTTAGAGAGTGGAGGTAGAGGGGTTAGGGGGGTGGAGGTAGAGGGGTTAGAGTGGGTGGAGGTAGAGGGGGTGGAGGTAGAGGGGTTAGGGGGTTGGAGGTAGAGGGGTTAGGGGGGTGGAGGTAGAGGAATTAGGTGGTTGATCGGGTTTAGCTTTAACACACATGTTCAGTAGAGAGAGGGAGCGTCTCAAAGAGCTAGAAGGGTTGGGGGAGGTGGGGAGGAGGTGGGGAGGACTGGAGGTGGGGATGAGGTGGGGATTGGAGGCAGGGGTCAGTGACAAGTGGCACACAGGGTGGGTGTGTGGGTGAAGTGGGGTGGAACAAGTGCTATAGAAAAGCCAGGGACTGTGTTTTTCCCATGGTCCGCTAGCTACCCCAATCTCCCCCCTGTATCTCACCCTCACACCCCCATCCAAGGCCTCACTCTCAGCTTTGTCAGGAGAGGGGAGGAGAGGGGGGTGAGGAGAGGAGAGGGGGTTGAGGAGAGGAGAGAGGTCAGCTCAGTTACAGACCTCTGGACTGGCGTGTTTTCAATGAATTGATACAGATGAAGAAATCCAACACAATGGAAGGATCACCTCAGCCAAAATATACCCCAACACCTCGCTCACACAGTCGCTGACGCGTACTGACACACACACACACACACACATACACACACACACACACACACACAGGAATATAATGCCTGCTCACGTACGTGGACGCACAGAGACACTCAAACACGCTGCTTTAACAGTTAAACCGTGGTTTTAAATAACACTGTCCAGCAACTTAAGCAGCAAATAAAAAATGTATTCATCAATTCAATGACCGACTGTAGAAGATGCACACAGAATATGGAAGTAATGAACAAAAAATTGAAATCTGCAAAAACCGCAAACCTCTATAAAGACTGTACATTTAAACATGACTCTCTATATAAAGACTGTACATTTAAACATGACTCTCTATATAAAGACTGTACATTTAAACATGACTCTCTATATAAAGACTGTACATTTAAACACGACTCTCTATATAAAGACTGTACATTTAAACACGACTCTATATAAAGACTGAACATTTAAACACGGCTCTCTATATAAAGACTGAACATTTAAACACGACTCTATATAAAGACTGATAATTTAAACACGGCTCTCTATATAAAGACTGAACATTTAAACACGACTCTATATAAAGACTGAACATTTAAACACGACTCTATATAAAGACTGAACATTTAAACATGGCTCTCTATATAAAGACTGAACATTTAAACACGGCTCTCTATATAAAGACTGAACATTTAAACACGGCTCTCTATATAAAGACTGAACATTTAAACATGACTCTCTATATAAAGACTGAACATTTAAACACGACTCTATATAAAGACTGAACATTTAAACACGACTCTATATAAAGACTGAACATTTAAACACGGCTCTCTATATAAAGACTGAACATTTAAACACGACACTCTTAACCAACTTCAACTGGTCCCCCACTCCTGTTGTCTCCTTCCCTCCAGCCAGGGGATTTGGGTTGTGTTCCCTGGCTCTGAGTGTCTGTTCTGGGGCCGGGCCAGGCAGAGGTGTCCTCAGCTGTCTGGTAGTAAATGGCTACGGATAGCAAGGCCCTCTAACGCGTGTGGTTCTCCATAATAAATCACTGTGCACAGCCCTGTTCAGACATTCAACAGCTTGGATAGCCATTCTGCTCTATCAGGCCCGGGAGATTAATGAGAGAAGACCCATTTACCTTGCTCCTCCAGGAGACATGACACAAGCCCCCCTCCCCGACGCCACCCCAGGATGAACCAACCAAACCTGGGCTCAGTGATGCGCTGGCCGTTAGCTATCTGTTCTGCCCGTCCGCCTGCCCGGCCTGGCAGCTTCTCACACCCGCCCGGCCCGAGGACAAACGCCTCCTCGTAAAGATTCCACGCCAATGTCGAAAAGACAAAATAAAAGGTTGATGAATGAAGGGAGGTTTTCCGCTGTTAATAGACCACCGAGTTGTGATTGATATATTTATGAAGATGAAATGTGGTGAAGAGCACTCCCTCTCTCGGTCACTCTCCATGTCTCTCTCTCACTCTCCCCCTCCTCTTCTCTTCTCGTTTTCCTCCCGATCTCTCCTCTGAGTGATTTTTTGTTTGTTCGTCTGTGGTTACAGAACCGTAAAAAAGCCAGTTGCAATGACAGTGGAATCTGTTGTATTTCAAACCTTTTTTTAACGTTTTTCAACCTTCAGTGTGTTCTAGTTCACGGATCAACATTTCACTGGTGAACAGCTCCGTTTAATCGGCGTGTTGATTCGATATATCTGTGCTATATAACGTGCGGACGGTGTTATCATTCTGGCCTTGTATTTACAGCATGCGTACATGAATCATCTCCATAACGTCTTCTGCAATTAGATGACACACAGACACACTCCTCCATTAATAATGTTTTAATTGCAAGGGGCAAGGCACCAATTCAACTCTCTCTCTGGATGACTTCTTAAGGGTAAACGAAGCACTCGTCAGAAACAGAACAAACTGAAAAGGAAAGAAAGTGAACATATTACTCGAACGTGCTACTGGGATTGTCACTGCGTTCATTATTCTGGCACGTGTGCAGTGGTGTAACTGATTAGAGTTATGAAGTAGGAGCAACAAGATTGTACAGAATATATATTTCAATCTCAGTGTCTCCCGGTCTCTCAATCTCTCTCCCTTTCTCTCTCTCTCTCTCTCTCTCTCTCTCCCTCCCTCAGAGTAGACACCTCTTTCATCAGGTGAGGGTGAATTCATTGACACCTTGGCTGAACATCAAGGCAGAACCCTGCTACCTCACAAACACAATTACTTATTCATCGACATCAACGCCAGATCATGTGATGAAGTAAATAACGGTTAAGCATACGAAAGCTTAACTGGGCCATAAATTGTTCACAGACCCGGTCGTGAAATGTTGCAGTATCACCACAATTCTAGCGCTACAAACTCATCAACAAATAGCACAATAGAATAAGGATCGATCCCAGACGCGCAAGAGACATGCTAACAGTACACAGTAGATAAAGATACGATAAAAACAAAAGACAGTGGAAATAGATACAGCCAAATGATACAGTGAGTATAGATATAAAACAGTAGAATGTGGACATAGATACATAAATAGAAGACAATGGAAATAGATACAGCCAAATGATACAGTGAGTATAGATATAAAACAGTAGAATGTGGACATAGATACATAAATAGAAGACAGTGGAAATGGGCATTATGAAAAAATTGTCAAAAAAGTAACACATGTTTTCGTAAAAAAAGATACAGATCCTATAGACACCTGTTGACGGTGTAGATAAACACTGATGAGTCAAATAATTATGACATTATTCAAGGTGAAGCAATGTTGATCATCTCCTATCGAGGTCAAATGTCAATGTCTGGCAAGTTTAGATGTCAAGCGAACAATCCATTCTCGTGTGTTAAATGCAGGACTAAAGACCTGAGCAACTCTGACAAGGACCAAATTGTTATAGCCTGACTGGGTCAGAGCATCTCTGAGATGGCAAGAGTTGTGTGCTGCTCATGGTCAGCAGTGGCGAGTACCTACAGACAGAGTACCCTACAGACAGAGTACCCTACAGACAGAGTACCTACAGACAGAGTACCTACAGACAGAGTACCCTACAGACAGAGTACCTACAGACAGAGTACCCTACAGTGAGAGTACCCTACAGACAGAGTACCTACAGACAGAGTACCTACAGACAGAGTACCCTACAGACAGAGTACCTACAGACAGAGTACCTACAGACAGAGTACCCTACAGACAGAGTACCTACAGACAGAGTACCCTACAGTGAGAGTACCCTACAGACAGAGTACCCTACAGACAGAGTACCCTACAGACAGAGTACCTACAGACAGAGTACCCTACAGTGAGAGTACCCTACAGACAGAGTACCTACAGACAGAGTACCTACAGACAGAGTACCCTACAGTGAGAGTACCCTACAGACAGAGTACCCTACAGACAGAGTACCCTACAGACAGAGTACCTACAGACAGAGTACCCTACAGTGAGAGTACCCTACAGACAGAGTACCCTACAGACAGAGTACCTACAGACAGAGTACCCTACAGGCAGAGTACCCTACAGACAGAGTACCTACAGACAGAGTACCCTACAGACAGAGTACCCTACAGACAGAGTACCCTACAGACAGAGTACCCTACAGAAAGAGTACCCTACAGACAGAGTACCCTACAGACAGAGTACCCTACAGTGAGAGTACCCTACAGACAGAGTACCTACAGACAGAGTACCCTACAGTGAGAGTACCCTACAGACAGAGTACCCTACAGACAGAGTACCTACAGACAGAGTACCCTACAGGCAGAGTACCCTACAGACAGAGTACCTACAGACAGAGTACCCTACAGACAGAGTACCCTACAGACAGAGTACCCTACAGACAGAGTACCCTACAGACAGATTACCTACAGAAAGACTACCTACAGACAGATTACCCACAGACAGAGTACCTACAGACAGAGTACCTACAGACAGAGTACCCTACAGACAGAGTACCTACAGACAGAGTACCCTACAGACAGAGTACCCTACAGACAGAGTACCCTACAGACAGAGTACCCTACAGAAAGAGTACCCTACAGACAGAGTACCCTACAGACAGAGTACCCTACAGACAGAGTACCTACAGACAGAGTACCTACAGACAGAGTACCCTACAGACAGAGTACCCTACAGACAGAGTACCCTACAGACAGAGTACCCTACAGACAGAGTACCCTACAGACAGAGTACCTACAGACAGATTACCTACAGACAGATTACCTACAGACAGAGTACCTACAGACAGAGTACCTACAGACAGAGTACCCTACAGACAGAGTACCTACAGACAGAGTACCCTACAGAC
This sequence comes from Dallia pectoralis, assembly GCA_029465975.1. Classification (NCBI taxonomy): domain Eukaryota; kingdom Metazoa; phylum Chordata; class Actinopteri; order Esociformes; family Umbridae; genus Dallia; species Dallia pectoralis. The sequence continues at coordinate 10,794,613 of CM055739.1, forward strand.
AGAGTACCCTACAGACAGAGTACCTACAGACAGATTACCTACAGACAGAGTACCCTACAGACAGAGTACCCTACAGACAGAGTACCCTACAGACAGAGTACCCTACAGACAGATTACCTACAGACAGAGTACCCTACAGACAGAGTACCCTACAGACAGAGTACCCTACAGACAGAGTACCCTACAGACAGAGTACCTACAGACAGAGTACCCTACAGACAGAGTACCCTACAGACAGAGTACCCTACAGACAGAGTACCTACAGACAGAGTACCTACAGACAGAGTACCCGACAGACAGAGTACCCTACAGACAGAGTACCCTACAGACAGAGTACCCTACAGGCAGAGTACCCTACAGACAGAGTACCTACAGACAGAGTACCCTACAGACAGAGTACCCTACAGACAGAGTACCCTACAGAAAGAGTACCCTACAGACAGAGTACCCTACAGACAGAGTACCTACAGACAGAGTACCTACAGACAGAGTACCCTACAGACAGAGTACCCTACAGACAGAGTACCATACAGACAGAGTACTTACAGACAGATTACCTACAGACAGATTACCTACAGACAGATTACCTACAGACAGAGTACCTACAGACAGAGTACCCTACAGACAGAGTACCCTACAGACAGAGTACCTACAGACAGAGTACCCTACAGACAGAGTACCCTACAGACAGAGTACCCTACAGACAGATTACCTACAGACAGAGTACCCTACAGACAGAGTACCCTACAGACAGAGTACCCTACAGACAGAGTACCCTACAGACAGAGTACCTACAGACAGAGTACCCTACAGACAGAGTACCCTACAGACAGAGTACCCTACAGACAGAGTACCTACAGACAGAGTACCTACAGACAGAGTACCCTACAGACAGAGTACCCTACAGACAGAGTACCCTACAGACAGAGTACCCTACAGGCAGAGTACCCTACAGACAGAGTACCTACAGACAGAGTACCCTACAGACAGAGTACCCTACAGACAGAGTACCCTACAGACAGAGTACCCTACAGAAAGAGTACCCTACAGACAGAGTACCCTACAGACAGAGTACCCTACAGACAGAGTACCTACAGACAGAGTACCTACAGACAGAGTACCCTACAGACAGAGTACCCTACAGACAGAGTACCCAACAGACAGAGTACTTACAGACAGATTACCTACAGACAGATTACCTACAGACAGATTACCTACAGACAGAGTACCTACAGACAGAGTACCCTACAGACAGAGTACCCTACAGACAGAGTACCTACAGACAGAGTACCCTACAGACAGAGTACCCTACAGACAGAGTACCTACAGACAGATTACCTACAGACAGAGTACCCTACAGACAGAGTACCCTACAGACAGAGTACCTACAGACAGAGTACCCTACAGACAGAGTACCCTACAGACAGAGTACCTACAGACAGAGTACCTACAGACAGTGATCCTACAGACAGAGTACCTACAGACAGAGTACCTACAGACAGAGTACCTACAGACAGAGTACCTACAGACAGTGATCCTACAGACAGAGTACCTACAGACAGAGTACCTACAGACAGAGTACCTACAGACAGATTACCTACAGACAGATGACCTACAGACAGAGTACCTACAGACAGAGTACCTACAGACAGAGTACCCTACAGACAGAGTACCCTACAGACAGAGTACCCTACAGACAGAGTACCTACATACAGAGTACCCTACAGACAGAGTACCCTACAGACAGAGTACCCTACAGACAGAGTACCTACAGACAGAGTACCTACAGACAGAGTACCTACAGACAGTGATCCTACAGACAGATTACCTACAGACAGAGTACCTACAGACAGAGTACCTACAGACAGAGTACCCTACAGACAGAGTACTTACAGACAGATTACCTACAGACAGATTACCTACAGACAGAGTACCTACAGACAGAGTACCTACAGACAGAGTACCCTACAGACAGAGTACCTACAGACAGAGTACCCTACAGACAGAGTACCCTACAGACAGAGTACCTACAGACAGATTACCTACAGACAGAGTACCCTACAGACAGAGTACCCTACAGACAGAGTACCCTACAGACAGATTACCTACAGACAGAGTACCCTACAGACAGAGTACCCTACAGACAGAGTACCCTACAGACAGAGTACCCTACAGACAGAGTACCTACAGACAGAGTACCCTACAGACAGAGTACCCTACAGACAGAGTACCCTACAGACAGAGTACCTACAGACAGAGTACCTACAGACAGAGTACCCTACAGACAGAGTACCCTACAGACAGAGTACCCTACAGACAGAGTACCCTACAGGCAGAGTACCCTACAGACAGAGTGCCTACAGACAGAGTACCCTACAGACAGAGTACCCTACAGACAGAGTACCCTACAGACAGAGTACCCTACAGAAAGAGTACCCTACAGACAGAGTACCCTACAGACAGAGTACCTACAGACAGAGTACCTACAGACAGAGTACCCTACAGACAGAGTACCCTACAGACAGAGTACCCTACAGACAGAGTACTTACAGACAGATTACCTACAGACAGATTACCTACAGACAGATTACCTACAGACAGAGTACCTACAGACAGAGTACCCTACAGACAGAGTACCCTACAGACAGAGTACCTACAGACAGAGTACCCTACAGACAGAGTACCCTACAGACAGAGTACCTACAGACAGATTACCTACAGACAGAGTACCCTACAGACAGAGTACCCTACAGACAGAGTACCTACAGACAGAGTACCCTACAGACAGAGTACCCTACAGACAGAGTACCTACAGACAGAGTACCTACAGACAGTGATCCTACAGACAGAGTACCTACAGACAGAGTACCTACAGACAGAGTACCTACAGACAGAGTACCTACAGACAGTGATCCTACAGACAGAGTACCTACAGACAGAGTACCTACAGACAGAGTACCTACAGACAGATTACCTACAGACAGATGACCTACAGACAGAGTACCTACAGACAGAGTACCTACAGACAGAGTACCCTACAGACAGAGTACCCTACAGACAGAGTACCCTACAGACAGAGTACCTACATACAGAGTACCCTACAGACAGAGTACCCTACAGACAGAGTACCCTACAGACAGAGTACCTACAGACAGAGTACCTACAGACAGTGATCCTACAGACAGATTACCTACAGACAGAGTACCTACAGACAGAGTACCTACAGACAGAGTACCTACAGACCGACAGTGGTCCGAAAAGGGACAAACCATAAACCGGGGTGACAGGGTGTTGGGTGTCCAAGGCTCCTTGATGTGCGAGAGACAATGTGATGGCAGGAATGCATTGTGGGAAGACAACAAGCCGGTAGAGTGAGTGTGATGTTCGAGGCGATGATCTGTTGGGAAAACCCTGGGACCGGGCATTCATATGGGCATTGATATGGGCATTCAAATTGGCATTCATATGGGCATTCAAATGGGCATTCATAGGGCATTCAAATGGGCATTCAAATGGGCATTCAAATGGGCATTCATATAAGCATTCATATGGGCATTCATATAAGCATTCATATGGGCATTTATATGGGCATTCATATGGGCATTCATATAAGCATTCATATGGGCATTCATATGGGCATTTATATGGGCATTCATATGGGCATTCATATAAGCATTCATATGGGCATTCATACGGGCATTCATATGGGCATTTGACATGTGCCACCTAACTAAACACTGGTGCAGACCAAATACACACCTTAATGACAATGCCAGAAACCACAGGACACCATCAGGGATCTGCTGCTAATGTCTTAGTTCCAGATACCACAGGACACCATCAGGGATCTGCTGGTAATGTCTTAGTTCCAGATACCACAGGACACCATCAGGGATCTGCTGGTAATGTCTTGGTGCCAGATACCACAGGACACCATCAGGGATCTGCTGCTAATGTCTTAGTTCCAGATACCACAGGCCACCACCAGGGAATGCTCTCCCTTCTGCTCCTATATCTCTCCTCCTTCTCTCCTCCTCTATCTCTCCTCCCTCCTCTCCTCTCCATATGCACGTCTGTGTTATCTATGCAGCGGGGGGTTAGCGGGAGCTAGCGGGGGGCTGAAGTATTCGTTGGTCTGTGTTTAGCTGATTAGAAGGCTGATAGATGGGGGGTCAGGACGACCTTACCTCCTGACTGAACACAAGGTTGGACATTTGTTACAGCGCTGCATCTGCATGCTCTACCATGTTTATGGCTATCGGCCTCCAGATTCCTCCTGGCCGCAGAAAGCATAGTCGTCTCACAGGAAGCCGCTCAGTGGCAATTGAAAAGCATATTCGCAAAAAACAATATGTTACGTAGGTCTGTGTAACATATTCATACATACACACACACACACATATTCCTTGATCGAATATTTAAACATAAGCCGAAAAACTAGTTTTCCTCCTCGGTTTTCTCACACAGACACACACACACCTTGGGGCCTCTGAGAAGGTGAGTGTTATCAGTGCACATTAATGCAGTAATACATCCTACTAACAGAATATCTACATAGGCGTAAAAGCAATGGGTTGTTTGGTGTTCTAATGGCACGTTGTGTTTGCACATTCCAGTTTTTATTCTTAAAGTGCTGTTCCGAAAGCTGTTATGAAGATTAAATAAGCAATTTAACCTGCCTTTTTAGGCTAGTCTAGTATCTGGAACAATTGTTTGTTTGATTACAGGCTAAAACTGTCCAGAAACAAACACTTTCTTCGGAAACAGTACATTCCTGTTCTGAGAAATAAGGCTATTCCATGTGAGAAAATTAACCAATCTCTTCACAGAACAGCACAAACTGGCTCTAACGAGAAGAGAATGAAGAGTGGGAGGCCCCTGTGCGCAACTGAGATTGAGAATCAGATGCGTAACAGGTCCCTCAGGTCCCTCACTGGCCGCTTCTTTAAATAGTACCCGCGACTCACCAGTTTCCACGTGAACAGGGCAGAGTTAGGCAGAGTTGCAAAAAAAAGCCATATCTCAGACTGGCCAATAACGAAACGAAAAGATTAAGAAGGCCAAAAGAATACAGACACTGGAGAGATGAAAATTGAAAACAAGTGTTATGGACACACAAATCTAAGTTTCAGTTGTTTGGACCACAAAGAAGAACAATTATGAGATGCAGACCAAGTGGAATTATGCTAGAGGTAAACAAAAAAGAAACTCATTGGGAAACTTTTTTAATGTATATGTTGACACAATCCTTTAATCCTGCTTCTGTATTCATAGAGCACTAAGCGGCACGGTTTTCATAAATGCTTTTTTTCAGGAAACAAGGACATTATCATTTAACCCGAAACCTTTGAACATTTGTGCTCTTGGCACTGTTTCTGGTCTTCACATTTAGAAAGGCTCCACGTTCTCTCACACACGTGCACACTCACACACAGAGGCAGTGTGTTGATCAGAGAATTATTTAAACCCATTAGTCTCTAACTATTCTGGTCTATCTTAAGCAATTAATGCTCAGACGCCCATGCATCCTAAAGGGTTTATGGCCCTAGTTCTGCTTCTTGGTTCTGGTTCCAGTTCTGGTCCTCTTGCGTATGTGGTGTCTGGTTCTGTCACACTCGCTGTGTCTCTACCACAGGAACAGTATTGCATCTCAGCTCGTCTCCAGCCTTTCTTTGAATCCAGAATATCAGTCTTCACTCACGAGAGAGTTCGTATGTAATCAACAGGCGCCCAGTGTGGTTCGTCTCCCCCTAATGCCCCTGAAATATCCTTCCAGCTGCCCAATGTACAGATAAACACATTAAGTCAAACAATCAGTAATAACCGAGATCGCTTTGACCCTAAATCCCAGTCAAATACGCCTCTGTCCGACGGAGAGAATAGGAGGCGGTCCCAGGCACCGGGTCTTACATCGGACCAATGGCCTCACACCAGCAGATAAGTGGACACGCACGTGCACATTAAAACATGTACATTACACGAGCGCACGCGTTCAGCCAAGCGCGGGGCGTACTACAGTCACTTCCAGGTCTCTAACGAGCTGGCTAATTAACTCCCTTACTCTTGCTCTCCTCGTTGTCATCAGACTCGCGCGCTGCATTTTTGACGGGAGAAAATTACGGGGCAATTAAATCATCTGAAGACGATCACTTCAGCCGATGGATTTAACAGCTAAATGTTACGTTCGGAAAAAGATTGATAGCGGAGAATAAACCTCAGTGTAGTCGAAGAGTGATTAGTCTACTGTACAGCCCCAGATTGAGTTGTATGAACACGAATGTAAGAGTAAAACACACGCCGTTTTCACCTTTTACAAAATGACGCCCGTTTAAAATACCAAAAGTCACGCGGGCGCCCGGGTTTACTGAACCAACATTTCGTCTCTCTCCTCATCCCTCAATGCTCTCAATCTGAAGATGGAAAAAAAACACGACGCCGCAAACGAACCCCCCTCCGCAAAGTCTCCGCAATTCCCCGGATTGTGGCACTGATTTTTGTCTCGTATTTTCTTAACCCCCGTCCCAATTAACCCCTTGCTGTGAGCCCACAGGCCGACAGGGCAGCGTCTGGGACAGCCACACTGCCTACGGTCTGAATCCGTGCATTGTGCCGCCGTCCGTCTTGTATAGAAGGAGAAGAAAACGGTGCGGGGGTAAAGGGACCTCGCCTTGTTTTGGGGTCTATTCTTCTCGAACCACCCCCTGGGCTTGTCAGTGGGGGGGCTCTTTGGGAAAGGGGCGCGGCCTGTCATGTGGTCCCGTTATGTGGCCCCGTCAGGAGCGCTGGGGCGATGGTGTGAGCCCGGGCCGGCGGGGGGCCGTTGTCTGCACACTCCATTCTCCCTCCACACACCGCCGGGCCTCAATGGCCGGATTAGAGAACGCCGCCCCGGTCTTAATCTCCGATTGGCGCCTCGAATTGAACCAGTTACAGGGAGGTGCGACGCGGCCAGTTTGTGCGGTTCACGACCAGGGTTAAACGTTCGAAGGTCCACGTTCGCGTCGCTGAATATGTGTTAATAACGGGTCCTTTTTTTTGAGGACCGTTTCCTCCTTTTCTCCACAATAATGAGCGAAAAAGGTCACGGTTTGACGTAAGGGAGGAATGAAGCCAGCGTTCCTGGCATGTGCCCTTGTCTGGCTCGGACAGACCAATGGTGGAACTCCAGTAAAAGTGCATGTACAACAAGCCAAAGGCCCTTCTTACTGCAAATCTAATTCATTTCTCTAGACAACTGTGAAATTTGCCGTTGACATTAGTCATTACCCCAAGGCGAACTAAAAAGATGATCTCAGTTAATAAATGATCCCTAACAAGGAAGCAGTTCTCTCTTTGGCTCTCTCCCTCCCTCTCTCCCACCCCTGTTTCTCTCTCTGTGTCTGTCTCTCTGTCTCTCTCTGTCTGTCTGTCTGTCTGTCTATCTGTTTGTTTTTCTCTTCCACTAATGACACATGCAGCTGTCAACGCCACCCAACTCTAGTCTGTCTGCATGCCTGTCTGTCTGTCTGTCCTGTCTTTCAGTCTGCCTGTCAGCCTGTCAGCCTGTCTGTCTGTGTGTCTGTCTGTCTGTCTGTAAGTCTGTCAGTCTCAGCCTCTGTGTCAGGCTCCTCCAATGGTTGGATGGTCTCACTCTTCTCCTTCACACAGCAAGAGGAGAGGAGAAAGAAAGTGGAGAGGAGAAGTAAGAGAGGAGAAGGAGAGCGAGAAGAGAGGAAGAGGAGAAGTAAAGGGGAGTGACGGGGACAAGGCGAAGAGGCCGAACGTCTGTTGGTGACAGCTAGAGGGGGATCAGGGAGACGAAGAGAAAAAAGGATAATCATGTCAAATAGAAAGTGGTCCCTAACTGATACTAAACAATAAGAACTGCAGTACTGGGTCAAACTGGAGGAAATGGCTGGGTCCAAATGGCTGGGTCCAAATGGCTGGGTCCAAACGGCAGGGTCCAAACACTGACTGGGTCCAAATGGCTGGGTCCAAACACTGACTGGGTCCAAACACTGACTGGGTCCAAACACTGACTGGGTCCAAACGACTGGGTCCAAACACTGAATGGGTCCAAACACTGACTGGGTCCAAACGACTGGGTCCAAACACTGACTTGGTCCAAACACTGACTGGGTCCAAACACTGATTGAAATACAGTGGAACCCAGTTCAGCCATCACAACCCAGCGTGTTAGAGTCTAAGGGTGTACGAGGGAGTTTCATCACCATTTCAATGAGAAGAGCTTAGATAGTCATGGTACAATCAAACCTATTCAATTTGAATTACTCCTACATATTGCTCCTAATCAAATGTGTTGTTCTTGGTTCAGATACAATGTCAATCACAATAATTGTTTCACGGCAAAATCCATTATTAGGAAACTGAGCCATTAATATTGGCCAATATCTCTAAAATGACAACCTCAAGTTTTCTCGTCTGAGGAAGTGGAATTGTTCAAATTGTTTGCAAGAGGGGCTCGTCCGTTGCGGGGATCGCGTAACGCAACATTACAATTTTTTTTCGGCGTGCCCCGACTTCCAATTTATTGAAGTAACAGAGCAGAAAATGCACTGACAGCTGTAGCACTTTATTGCGAATTAGTATATACATTCCCTATGCCCTGCGAGGAGAAAACCAAGGCTCATTGTACTTCTGTAATTGCCAGAGGCTTGAAAATGGAAGGGCAATAGAGCTGGCGCAATTAGGCTGTGAGGGCTAACGATGACAGGGTATACTTTCAACATCAGATCCCGAGTTGAGCTTTCAGTCCCGCGTTTCCGAGGCAGAAGTTGATGGGAGGAGAGGTCACCGGCGGAGGTCATATCATTGTGGTGCGAGAGTGGGAGTTAGCAGATGTTAAACAATGAAACGTTATTCCAGATATGTATCCGTATCAACCCGGTAATTATTAGGCACAAACGTCAGCGTTTTCGTTACAGAAATGAGGCGAGTCCAAAAATCCAGGGGAAAAAAAGGAAACTCATTAATTCGAGTTGATTTCACTCACACAACGGTTGTACTTTTTTCCCCTCATTCGTTTTATTTACAAATAGCCAAGTCCCACGTGTGGGAACAAAACAAACGCTGTCGTCCGACCCTTTGGAGAGGCAACGGGTCTTTTGACGTCGCCCGACGATCAGATCACAAGTCAAACGGCTACCCTTCGCGTACACACGGTGCAGCGAAACAAAACAGATCACGCCATTATTCCAGTTTACAGAAAAACCTTAAAAGTGTTAATCAATGTGAACCGGTACCTGGCCGTGCAGAGGTACCTAGCTAACACGTCCCCGAGGCTCTATAAGCACCAGGGATCACAACTTATCAACTAGTCTGTCAGTCTCACGCGCAGGTGAATTGCCTCAAGGCCTTCATGCATGAATGTATGGATGATTGATGAGCGGCGTAGGAGACCCAACAGCTTGGACCAATACATCCCAGACCTCCGCGCTCGGGTTACACGCAATATGTGGTACTGTCTGCCAGCGACGCTGCGTCAACGCTACGCGATTGTTTGCGTTAGCATTTCTCCTTACAGTCCCAGTGTGTACGACGATGTCCTTACTGCGTCAGCGGGTCGTGAGGCGCTAATGAATCGACGCTGTGAGACAGGCGGACGAGACAACGTGAACTCTTGTCTTTGTCTCATTGTGAACACTTGTTTTTCTGTTATTGTGAACACTTGTCTTTTTCTTATTGTGAACACTTGTCTTTTTCTTATTGTGAACACTTGTCTTTTCTTATTGTGAACACTTGTCTTTTTCTTATTGTGAACACTTGTCTTTTTCTTATTGTGAACACTTGTCTTTCTGTTATTGTGAACACTTGTCTTTCTATTATTGTGAACACTTGTCTTTTCTTATTGTGAACACTTGTCTTTTTCTTATTGTGAACACTTGTCTTTTTCTTATTGTGAACACTTGTCTTTCTGTTATTGTGAACACTTGTCTTTCTATTATTGTGAACACTTGTCTTTTCTTATTGTGAACACTTGTCTTTTTCTTATTGTGAACACTTGTCTTTCTGTTATTGTGAACAATTGTCTTTCTGTTATTGTGAACACTTGTCTTTCTATTATTGTGAACACTTGTCTTTTCTTATTGTGAACACTTGTCTTCTTCTTACTGTGAACACTTGTTTTTTGTTATGGTGAACACTTGTCTTTTTCTTACTGTGAACACTTGTCTTTCTGTTATTGTGAACACTTGTCTTTCTGTTATTGTGAACACTTGTCTTTCTGTTATTGTGAACACTTGTCTTTCTGTTATTGTGAACACTTGTCTTTGTCTTATTTTGAACACTTGTCTTTGTCTTATTTTGAACACTTGTCTTTTTCTGTTATTGTGAACACTTGTATTTTTCTGTTATTGTGAACACTTGTATTTCTATTGAACACTTGTCTTTCTATTATTGTGAACACTTGTCTTTTCTTATTGTGAACACTTGTCTTTGTAGTGCCTTTTCCATCATCATCCTTGTTCGCCAAGCGCCAGGCACATTTCAGAACCGTCGGTTCAATTTGCCACGTTGCCGTCAAACTTACATGTTCATTTATTGATGTTGTCTCATTGTCATGTCGGAAGTGACAACATGACTAAACGTGTCTGTCGTCTTGTCCTGTGCCCCGGCAGTCTGAGGAGGTCAAGTGTGGTGAGAAATGAAATAGGATGTGGGGAAATGGGACATGCAATGACATTTGTTCATTTCGTGCTCTTTTTTCAGTTATTGGAATTAAAAGTAAAAAAAGCCAAATGTTCCTGTTGCGTCTGTACTGCCAGATGACCAGTAAATAAATCAAACTAAAATACAGATTTATGAAGAAAACTATTTTGATGCAACTCTTTAAGTACTAAGAAAATCTAACCAATAAGGTTTCATTACAGTATATATATATATATATATGGAGAAACCCTTTTAAAAGTGTTAAATAACTCTGAAACAGCATAATATAAATAATATTAATATTTAGACTGTAAAAAACAGTTTGGGATTTCCGGACATTAAAAAGCTAAATTGTAAAAAATGCTAAATAGGACTGTGATTCCACATCTATTTCCAAATGCTTTATTAAGACATAATTGAAAAAGGAAATATAGAAAACATGTGGAAAACCTACATGTAATTCTAAATTTGGAAAACATGTCACCATATATAGAATGTTTAAAACGTTCAATGTTATATCCAAAGTAAAGATTTCCTCGTGTTTTCCTTGGTGGCAGGTCAGATGTTGGTTTGACAGAGTGGAAGAGAAAATGACAAGGCCTCAAGAATCTGACGTTACGTTCCACGGTACAATTTTCTGCGTTTGTGTGCCGTAAGTCGCTACGGATAAAAGTGTTTGCAGAACGTATTAAATGTAACTGTCTCCCGCATCACACCATCATCCTGCTAGAACACATTTTTTCTGTTCTGAATATTTGACAGTCCGAGCGCTATTTCCAACCATCGTGAAATGATTGTTCTCTGGCTGAAAAAACAAAGGTGGTTGTTCACATAAAGTAAAGATCAATGGACATTTATCGCTAAGTAGGTGAGGAAGTTCAAACAATGTCGCCACCATAATGGCTTAAACGCGATTCAATTTAATTTCCAATATATTGGGGAAGGTTCACGCGCCCGCGCTTAATCCGTTCCGTATTCAACTTTCATAACAATTACCGTTCCGTGAATTAGAACTATCTGAATCACGTAGAGACCCTGAAACACGGCCCTGAGGATTAAAAAGCAAAGTCGCATTACGGTGCGTCACAAGCCAGACGGTGAAAATCGCCTCAGAGCAAGAGCGCACATTATGAGCCTCCAGGAACGGCTGACAGGAACGTTCGTGCCCCCTGTTTGATTCACTTTGAGAAGTTAGAGGATCCACCTTTCCCCAATCCGACTGGGATGAATCAGCCTTGCACTCATATCTGAGACTGTACAACCAGCACACCTAGCTAGCATCACAATGGGGCTACATCAAGGGACGGCTAAGGCTGAGTGACAGGTTCTTCCCTCCACTCTAAAGCCTCGGTTCTTCGCTCATTTGCATTTCCTGGTCCCGGCCAGCTAATCAGGGCTTGCATCCGTGGCACTGGCAACCGCCGGTCTCTCCTTCCGGCACCCTTCCGAAACCATGAGGACCCGGCGGGACGAGTGTGTGCGTGTGTGTGTGTGGGGGGGGTCGATTGAAATCCTCTTAGCAGTGCAAAAGCCCGCCCCCCCCACCCCACTGTCTCGTGGGACGGGGGCGTGGCTTGGGGACGACGTGAGCCGAGCGTGAGTGGAGGCGTGGCCCCACTGGGACTGACCTTCCATTAATATGTGCTTTAATTACACAGAGTCAACCTCCCTCCCCCGTCCTCCCTCTCTCCCACTGCCGCCATATCCCCCCCTCCCGCTCCCCCCTCTCCATTTCTCCCTCGCCACAGGGGACAACTCCGCCGTTAAGGAGGAGCCCATCAAGCCCAAACACCCCCCGACGGAGAGGCGAATGGAGAAATACCATTTTCAACTCCCGGACTCTTTTCACAGATTTTTTTTCTGCGGAGGCCAATGATGAAATGCGATCCGTGAGGAGAAATCCGAACCGGTGGATAATATTTCCGAAGGCCGAGACCAACTGAAATCAGAACATAGGCCCGTCGGTGTCAAAGACGGTGATTAAGACAAAGAGAACATCCTGATTATATTAGACGGCCAACTGTCACAATTCCATCACTTGAAAGCGACTAGCTTTTCTTCTTATTTCTTCCTTACTGGCCGACGCTAGACCATCCGCGGCTTCTTGATGGGATTCCAAAACTTTATTAGCGACCAATTAGTGACCGAAGGTAATCGCTTAATTCCAGCGAGGACTGTGATTTATGATTCGGAGGATTATAAAGTACAGTATATTTAACATGTGTAAAGTGCTCCCCGAGCAGCACCTCTGTCTCCTTGATTAATGTAGATTTAATTAAGCAGCGCACTAATTAAGCAATAAATAATGACACGGCGTGCATGTACGCAAAGATAATACCACACCTTGGGTGAGGTGATACTCGGATAAGGCGTCCAATCAGATTGCGCGTTGCTAACGAGCGCGGGGACAACAACAGAAGAAGATTAAATGAGCCCTACAGTAGGGCCAGTGTGAACGGCACCGGGTCCAATCACATTTAATAAGCATCCATAATAATTACCAGGAACGTATGTCACATCAGCCCTATATCTATTTCTTATGTAAATAAGCCAAATAAAGGCTAATATTTCGGAGGAGCTTTATTAAACGGGACGGAGCGCAGGCCCATTAATCAAACGCGACCTTCGGTCCAGAACGCCGCCGCCGTACTCAAATAAGAAATATCAATTTCCTCAAGTTCGGTCGGCGTCAGCAGCATTCGCGTCGGTTTCTAACGGACGGAGTCAGCTAGTCGGCGTGTCGCGGGCGCCGAACCCCTGTTTTCTGATCAGGCCGGTCGCGCGTTGTTGTAAATACGCTTTGCCGCTGCCGCCTCGTGTCAGATGTCTCCGCTTACGTCGTCCTGATAGCGTATAAAACGACTTATTCGCTCTGATTAATGGCGTGTCTGGCGCGGGGGCTGCGCGTAAGCGGCTCGCATCGAGATACGGGTGGCGAATAAATCTATCAATCATAAGCGGAACTGTAATCCCGCCCGGCCATCACAGAGAGTTGCAATCTAAACACTTTATCAACGGGGCCCCGGGCTCCGCGCTCAACCGGCGGCCACCGGCCCCCCATGAATAACCACCGGGCTTACCGTCCGGATTCAACCTGTACTCGCCGGTGTTAACGGGGAAAACGCACGCTCGCGAACGGCAAAACGCCACATTAGACACGTCGGCCTTAGCTGTGGTGCGTTCACCAATCGTTTCAGGTCGCTGGGGAGAGTTATTTCAATGATCCACACGCTGCAGAGGTTCGCTTCTCTCCGGGTCGGACGGTCCACATGCTCAGATATGAAGACGTCACGTTTCTGGAGACGGTTAAGAAAGGCAGACCAGTTGTGTTGTAATGTCATGTAATTCACTAGGTTCTGACCCACACCATACCAGCCACAAGCAGCTGTCCAGATAGAAGGAACAGCTCTGAAGGAGTGCCACTCTGATGTATTGTGTCGGGGCTAAATTAAGCCGGAGCATTCCTCTGCATGTCTCCCCTGGGCCTGGGAGTTGCAATAAAACAGTTGCGCATTAAATCCCAGTCGGACTCCCTGCCTCGCGCTGGTCATCGGTGATTAAAACCCGGAGCCAAAAGCTCTGATCACATTTGAAATGACATGCGTGGTTAATGCAGGGGTGAACATTTCAACCCGGGGACACTTTGCGAAACAGTTAAGGGGTCGGCCTCGCCGCAAATGGAGGTTGAATTTGATCAAACCTCAGAGCTGTTATTAAATTAAATATTTAGCGCCCAAATTCAATTACGCAATAATGACTAATTCGCCCGGCGCACTAATACGAGTTACACGGCGACAGGAAAATCCTTCTCCGATTTCCCCGTGTCGTTTTCAATTAAACGACGCTCGCTGGAAAAGGAAGGGAAAAAACATCTGTACGATGCCACGCGATCACTATTTTCACAACAGGCCGAGAAACCGTCGGGCAGTGTACATGCGTTCCGAGCAATCGTTTTATTCCGCCACGCGCTAATGAAATGTCAGCGTATACAGGCGGGCGCACGGGGACGACGACGGCGCTGGCGCCAAACCAACAGACCCCACGTGCGCTTGGGAATAAGCGATGCTAAGGGGAAATTAATAAGATCTTGGAGGGAGAAGGAAAACGATGATTATCTTTAATCACTAACCTTCCTCCAGTGGCGGCTCGGCATTACCCAGGAACCCCCATTCCTTATAAGAGTACATACATCGCGCAACACGGGTTCCCGGGAAAAGGAAGCGGGAAATGTGATTGGTGGGAAACGCAGACGGTCTCATTACTTGTCCCGGCACATTGTAACTGGAAATTGCTTTTTTCAGGTTTTGTTTGCTCTGGCAATTACTATAAACTCGGGGCTTCACGCGTTGTTTGCACAGATGTAGAGCATTAATAAACATGAGCTCTAATCGGAATTATTGAACCGCTCACCATAATTCTGACAATGGATTTTGAACCCGGACGGACAGGCAACCAGGATGGGATGGGAGAGAGAGATGAGCAGGGAGAGGATGTGTGGGAGAATGGCCCGGGAATCTCAGGGATCCAAGAGATGTGGTTCTGTTGGCTGGCCTTATCACTGGAGAAATCCACAAATTAAATGGAGAGAAGTGGAGAGCGACAGGTATTCCCACCAAGGTGCCATATGGGAGAGCCGACGTTCAGACAAACCCAACGTTCAGACAAACCCAACGTTCAGACAAACCCAACGTTCAGACAAACCCAACGTTCAGACAAACCCAACGTTCAGACAAACCCAACGTTCAGACAAACCCAACGTTCAGACAAACCCAACGTTCAGACAAACCCAACGTTCAGACAAACCCAACGTTCAGACAAACCCAACGTTCAGACAAACCCAACGTTCAGACAAACCAAACGTTCAGACAAACCCAACGTTCAGACAAACACAACGCGTTCAGACAAACCCAACGTTCAGACAAACCCAACGTTCAGACAAACCCAACGTTCAGACAAACCCAACGTTCAGACAAACCCAACGTTCAGACAAACCCAACGTTCAGACAAACCCAACGTTCAGACAAACCCAACGTTCAGACAAACCCAGCGTTCAGAACCACCACCCCTCAGAAAAAGTGAGGCCCGTTTGACAGGACCGTCCTGCCTAGGCATGGAAACAAGAAAACTGAATGTGTCCTGTGGTATCAAGACAAGCAGTATATCCTCTGACCTTTCTCCTCCTCGGACCGGTACTCACCACTGCTGACCAGAAGCACCTGACCAAGCCTTGCCATTTTAGAGATGGTCTGACACAGTCGTCAAAGATACTCAGGTCATAACTCCTGCTCATATCTCAAGCATTCAACACATTGACAATGACAACTGGTTGATCACACACACACACACACACACACACACACACAGCCGCTGTATGCATAGAGCACTGAGCATCATGTGTTGGATTCTTTTAGAAACCCAATAACTCTTTTGAAGTGACCCAACACTCAGTGTCGGTAAATACAGATGTTTTTTGCTCTAGTAAGTGTTTTTCACTTTCACATAGTCAGTGTCTGCTGTATACAGGGCAGAAACACTGTCTGTACTAAATGTTCACTGTTTAATTTATACCACCCCCACACACACAACTGAAAATCACACTAGGGTGAGTTTAACACTTCCAAGTTTGCTTTGACTGATCATCTCTGAGACATAAGACTGAAAAAGACCCCATTCATATTATTTAAACAAGTATATTTAATATGTAATAGGGGTCTACCATCCTCAATTTCCTGGATACTTTTCCCTAAATCACCTGAAAGGACTCTTCCCAAGCAGGGATGCAGGAGTGGGATTCTGGGAATATCCACAAGAGGAATGCCGGACAGAGATTTGTCTCTTTTTTGTCGTATGAAGTGGAAGATGTTCAAAAGGCAATACAGAGGCAGGCCGGGCCATTCTGTAGAATCAAAAAGACTGCGGGGACTTTGATCACTCGCATCTTATTCAAGGCAAAATTACAGCGCAGGGCGCTCTGACTTCCAGACAAGAGAGTGAAATGGAAACGTATAATAATGTACACAAAAACCAGACAGAAAATGAAGGCAGTCTTTTGTCAGTTCTGTGATTACAGTAAGGCGTTGTGACTGCTAAGCAGACTCTGGCAATTACTACGAGATCTGAACACGCTGAGAAAAAGGGAGGGGGAAAGAAAGTAACAGATAACGGAGAAGAGGAAAGTAGCGGAGATGAAGGGAAGAGGGGGAGAGGGAGGGTGGGAGAGAGGGAGAAGATGGACGCAAGAGGACGAGGGAAGAGGAGGAGAGAGGGAGAAAGAGACAGATGGAGGAGCAAGAGAGAGAGGAGAGAGAGAGGGGAGATATACACAATAGGAGGAGGAGGACGGAAGAGTAGGAGATATGAGGAAGAGTAGGAGATGGCTGGAAAGAAAACGTAGGAAACAGAAGGAGTTGGAGGAAAGAGGAGGAGATGACAGAAGAGGGGAGATGGAGGAACTAGGGGGGGAAGAATGAGAGAAGGTTACCCGGAAGGAGAGAACGAGAGGACACGGCCGTACGTCTTAAATCATGGCAACATCTCAATCCCAGTGCTAACACGAATCAGTGTTATCGCTGTATCAATTTAACCACACTTTCACGAGTTCGCACTTACATGCCAATTAAGGGATATAGGTTTAATGCGTATTTGGCGTGCTGTCCGGAGGGAGGGTTCCGGGCTCGGAATCCGGCCCGGGGCTCCGGGCTCGGAATTTGGCCCGAACCCAGAGTACCCCCCGCATGTAAGTGGTTAGGACTAGAATTTGAGCGGAGAAGGGGTGGTGGGGGAAGCTGCGAGCTGTCAGCGGAGCGAGGTAAGACTGCTGAGTCTATATGTACCCTCTAGCTGTTAATTGCTGAGGGCTTCCACCTGTAATTAATTAGCTGGAAGTCCTCCTCCCGAACCTTGTTAGTAAACCTCATTTCACGAGTTCGCACTTACATGCCAATTAAGGGATATAGGTTTAATGCGTATTTGGCGTGCTGTCCGGAGGGAGGGTTCCGGGCTCGGAATCCGGCCCGGGGCTCCGGGCTCGGAATTTGGCCCGAACCCAGAGTACCCCCCTAACGCTAAGGAGCCGAGGACAGCCGCTGGATTATAAACCCCCCAGAGAGCCGAGCTTGGCGGACTGGCATCGCGAGGAAGGGTCAGATTTATTTTATATTTTTTTTTTTTTATATATTTTTTTTTATAAATGTTTTTTTTTTTTTTTTTTTTTTTTTTTTTTTTTTTTTGTATGCGCGCGGGCCTGTGAAGCCGTTCACGGCCTGGACTAGGCGGGCCCTGCTGGCCTGTGGACGTGGGGCGTTTGAACGTTTGTTGTGGGACTGAGGCCCGCTTGGTGTTCCTATTCCGACCGCTGAGAGACCAATGCTCGCTGGACGGAACGGGGAAACGTGGGAGCTTTGCTGTGGGACCAATGCCCGTTTGGTATAGATTTATTCCGACCGCTGTGAGACCAATGCTCGCTGGACGGAAAGGAGGAACGTACAGGAAAGTGAGTGCTTGCCCGGGAGGTTCTCACGCGGCATCTGCTGGAGACCAATGCTCACTGGATGAAAGAGAGAACGATGGGCTCGACCGGGGAAGTTCTCGCTCCGTCCGCTGTGAGACTAGTGCTCGCTGGACGGAAAGGGGAAACGCGAAGGGGGAAAATGAGTGCTTGCCCGGGAGATTTTCTCACGCGGCACCTGCTGGAGACCAATGCTCACTGGATGAAAAGAGAAAACGTTGGAGCTCGACCGGGAAGTTCTCACTCCGTCCGCTGTGAGACTAGTGCTCGCTGGACGGAAAGGGGAAACGCGAAGGGGAAAATGAGTGCTTGCCCGGGAGATTTTCTCACGCGGCATCTGCTGGAGACCAAATGCTCACTGGATGAAAAGAGAAAACGTACGAACTCAACCGGGGAGGTTCTCATTCCGTCCGCTGTGAGACTAGTGCCCGCTGGACGGAAGGAAACGGGAAATAGCGAAAGTGAGTGCCTGCCCGGGAGATTTTCTCACGCGGCATCTGCTGGAGACCGAATGCTCGCTGGATGAAAGAGAAAACAGGAGCGCTCTACCGGGGGGGCTCTCACTCCGTCCGCTGTGAGGCCAATGCTCGCTGGACGGAAAGAGAGGACAGAAAAGGAACAAGGGGGGTTCTATTAATTAGAACGGAGTTCTATTACTTAGTTGATTTAATTGTCCATTTATCTATTGGTTGATTTGTTTACGAGGGTTTGGTGAGCTATTTTGATATGGGACCGATTTGTCCTGATATAGCTTTGGAAAGCGTCGGAGGACCATCTCCCTAGGGCTTGGATCTGCTGTTGGGAGAGGCCTTTTTGGGCTGCTGAAGTTGCTGCCCCGATGCGGAATGAGTGGCCTGAAAAGTGTTCTGCTGGAATGCCTGACTGCTGGAGAACGGATTTGAGGTGCTTCTGGAACCAGAAACGTGACACGGGTTTCCGGGATTCGTCCATGAACAGGGGTTCCAGAGGAGATCTAGCCTGGGATCTTCTCCGTTGCAGGTAAACCCGAATTGACTGGTACGGTTGGATTTGCGAGGCTAGGTTAAAAATGTAGATAAAATGGCCTTTATTGTTCTGGTCGGTCTTGCTTCGTTTAATCAGAAATGAAATTGCCTCGTCGTCTATTACTGATAGGTCTGAGATGGTGGGGTGGATTTCGGGGTCGAATTTGGAAGTGGTGGTGAGTTCCGAGCACCTGAGGAAGCCGAAAAAGGCTAGGATAAACATGGCGTCAAGTGTGCGGGCGGCACCTAGGGGCTGGTAGCCTGTGCGGAGGGTGTAAATGCATTTGGTTAAGATATCAAGGGTTAAGGGTTGCCTGGCGTCGGTACGGGTGGGCTGGGATCTTTGAATCCCTTTAATCAGGAGGGAGGTTTGTGCGTTGCTTATTCCGGGGGAGGGGGCGCCGTGCATCAATTTATGGAAAAACTGGATGCCGCTCAGGTACCCTCTAATGGACCCGGCTTGTAAGCCCTTTATGGTATAAAGATAGGAGGTGAAAGACGTTATGGAAAGAAGGGAAAAATCGGGGAAGGGTAGGTTGTAAGAAGCGTGGAATGTTTTAAAACTTTTCCAGGCGGTAAGGTAGGATTGGAGGGTCCTGGGGCGACTGCGTGAAGGATGGTGTTGAGTGATGAGTCGAGCAGGGTTTTAGCGGGTGGTTTACGGGAATATCAACTCTGAATAGCGAGGTACCGGAGTAGGGATACGGTCCGCCTCCGGAGCCAGCGTCCTGAATTTCTGAAACAGAAAGCGAGACAGGGAGTCAGCAATTTGATTCTCCGACCCGGGGATATGCTTAGCGACGATAATGAATTGGTCGCAAGCTGCGATCCAGGTGAGGCGCCTTAAGAGTGGCATCAGAGCGGGTGAATGGGAACGGCCTCTGTTAATGCAGTGCACGGTCGCCTCATAGTCGCAATGCACTAGGATGCTTGTAGAGGACCATTCCTTCCCCCACGGGAAAGCTGCTACTACGAGAGGGTAGAGCTCGAATAGCGCCGAGGATTGCGGTAATTGCTGGAACTGGGGTGGCTACGGAGCCGCGAACCAACGACCTTGGTAGAATCCCCGAACCCGATTGAGGGGGCGGCGTCTGTGAACCGTTGGATCTCGGTGGGGACGCGACGAGGTTTTTGTGGAAAGACGATAGGCCGTTCCACTGTTTTAGAAATGTTACCCATAGCCTAAGTTCGTCGCGGCATGCTTGGGTTAAGGAAAATGGGGTCCTCTAGCGAGTGGACGGAGGACGCGAGTGAGAGGAGATGCGATATAAAGGGGCGACCCTGCGGGATGATGCGCGTCGCGAAGTTTAAATGGCCGAGCAGGGACAAGAGTTCACGTTCGAGAGAACCGATTTCTCGAGGAAAGTAGAGGAGACGAGAATTATTCGGTCGATTTTCTCCTTTGGCAGGGATGCTTGGAATTCCCTAGAATCCAAGTTAATCCCTAGGAACTCGATGGACGTCGCGGGGCCCATGGTTTTCTCCTCTGCGAGGGGGATTCCAAGCTCGGAGAAGACGTTTTGGACTGAGAGGAGGTGCGCGGCCGGGATGGCGTTGGGAGGCGAGATTATTAGAAAATCATCTAGCAGGTGAATGAGGTGGGGGATGGCGTAGTTTTTGACAAGATCCAGCAGACTGCTTCTGATAGCATGTCGAATATTTTTAGGGCTGCTTTTGCATCCGAACGTTAGACGTACGGCGAAATAGTATTTCTCGAGCCAGCGGACTCCAAAGAGATGCCATGAGTCGGGATGGATGGGCATGACTTTGAAAGCGGATGTAACGTCAACTTTGGCCAGCCAGGCACCCCGACCCGCGATTTTAATCAGGTAGATGCCTGGTCTATGCCGTGGAATTTAAGCGAAGATTCGTCGAGAGGGGACAGGCTGTTAATACTTGGGAACGGGAATTGCGTGGGTCTGACAGGGTGATAAAAATGCGTTTTTATCTCGTCCGGGTGGATGGCCGTTCTAAATACATTGCCTGAAATTTTTAATTAATTAATTTTATTATTATTATTTTTTTTTTTTTTTTTTTTCTACGGGAGTCGTGGAATAATTTGGATGTTTTATTTGCGGGTTTAGGCTGGACGTACGCCGCCGCAGAGCTACAAATATGCATGGAACGGCTGCGTGCTCTATGGCATCCGCCCGCGTTGAAATTATCACCGATCTGCCTGCCTTCGATAAGAGCGGAGACCTGGGTTCAGTGGGTTGCGCTGGTGGTTGCTGTACGAGTTACGTAGCTGGTGGACAAATAGGGTTGCTCGAACCGGAGTGGGGAGGAGGGGAGGGGGAATGGCGGTTGGAAGGATGAAGAGTGAGCTTGCGCAGCGAGCGGGGCGGGCCCGCGCTGGTTTGGAGCTGTGGGGCTGCGGGCCTGCGGGCCACTGCCGGTGGGCGGGGTTGTGCCGCTGCCAGTGGGCGGGGTTGGCACCTGGAGGGTAGAGAGACTGGAGGCGAGGGTTAGCCTGTACTGCTGGCTGGGAAAGCTTCGCGCTAGTGCCCGGGGCGGAGCTCGGGGCCGCTGGAAAGGGAGAGGGTTATTAGGGGTATAAGGCTGAGCTGTACAAGGGGAGCAGCTGGGCTCGTCCGAATGCGGCGCTGCGGCGGCAGAGGCATTGGCGGAGCAAAGCGAGCCGTGTCCTGAGCGGGAGGACGACGGAGTTGCCTGGGGCGGTATATTTTGAGCCCTGCGGGTTTTGCCCTGCCTGCGGGCCGGTTTGGGAGACATATAGGTCGTACGGCTCCGCTTTGTGCGTCTTCCTTGAGACCTGTGGGTCCGACTTGCCCAGCGCTTGTCTTAGCCCGGCTACGGTCCAGTTCCCCACGGGAGGGATCGTCGGGATGGTCGAGCGGTAGGAGGAGGCCGGGGAAGAAGGTGGTGGTTTTGCTGGGGGCGGCGAAGCCTGGTACCGGCGTCCGGGTGAACGCGCGGATGGTCGGGCCGGAGTGCGGCCGCGAGAAGCCCTGGGCTCCGGAGTGGCGTACGGCATGACCGAAATGGTCGGGAGACCCGCGACTTGCGGGGGACATTCCTGGGATTGTTAGTGCCTTCCGCGGAGGAAGCGCTTTAGCGAGACGACTAGTATCTGGGCGAGAGAAGCTGCTGCGAGCTGTCAGCGGAGCGAGGTAAGACTGCTGAGTCTATATGTACCCTCTAGCTGTTAATTGCTGAGGGCTTCCACCTGTAATTAATTAGCTGGAAGTCCTCCTCCCGAACCTTGTTAGTAAACCTCATTTAGTTTTAGTATTCCAACACAGCCCTCCCAGGGTATTCAGCTGTTACCCCACTGAATACATAACCAGCGACATACCACTAGTGAAAGGTACGTGACAATGGAAAACCTATTGAATCAACATTGTCAGCCATGTGTTAAAAGAAACACATTTTACATTACATGCAAACGACAGGCAATCGGGAGGGTGCACGCCGCAGGTGCATTGTGGGTAGAACGCCATTGAAAGGCCGTCGCGGCTGCATATATGATACAAGCGCAGTCTATTGAGAGGAAATTGAATTAGCCTCAGCCTTCGTCAGTATTAAGTTTCTGTCAAGAAGATATAATGTGGACACTGTGGCGTTCTCTGCTACGGCTCAGCTCTCGGCCCAGCGTAGAAATCTAACAGGCATGAAATCCCACAAAAATACTGATTTACGTTAAAAGTTAATCAAAATATTGAAGCATGTATCATTATTAAGGAATATATCCTTTTTTGCGATGAGTTTCATGAATAGTGCTGGAGATGGGTGGAAACGCCAGTAGGAATGTGTGAAGTTCTAGTATACAAAGACGACACAGTATAGTTTGGGATTAAATGCTACTGGGTTTCCAGGACAATGTCACTTAGATTTGAATGGCTGGGTTTCTGGGTGATTTTGCAAATTCAAAATAAAGATGCCCACACACCCTGACTTTATAAAAAATAACTGATGTTTCTGTGCATAGAAATGGTACCCGCTGTTTGGTACCCGCTGTTTGGTACCCGCTGTTTGGTACCCGCTGTTTGGTACCCGCTGTTTGGTACCCGCTGTACCCGTTGTTTGGTACCCGGTGTTTGGTACCCGCTGTTTGGTACCCGCTGTTTGGTACCCGCTGTTTGGTACCCGCTGTTTGGTAGTCATTATTAGCTCTTCAATGGTTGGTACTCGCTGTTTGGTACCCGCTGTTAGGTACAGATGACATAAATATCTATTGATCAGTACCACAGATGACATAAATATCTATTGATCAGTACCACAGATGCCATAAATATCTATTGATCAGTACCACAGATGCCATAAATATCTATTGATCAGTACCACAGATGACATAAATATCTATTGATCAGTACCACAGATGACATAAATATCTATTGATCAGTACCACAGATGAAATAAATATCTATTGATCAGTACCACAGATGACATAAATATCTATTGATCAGTACCACAGATGAAATAAATATCTATTGATCAGTACCACAGATGACATAAATATCTATTGATCAGTACCACAGATGACATAAATATCTATTGATCAGTACCACAGATGAAATAAATATCTATTGATCAGAACCACAGATGACATAAATATCTATTGATCAGTACCACAGATGACATAAATATCTATTGATCAGTACCACAGATGACATAAATATCTATTGATCAGTACCACAGATGAAATAAATATCTATTGATCAGAACCACAGATGACATAAATATCTATTGATCAGTACCACAGATGACATAAATATCTATTGATCAGTACCACAGATGAAATAAATATCTATTGATCAGAACCACAGATGACATAAATATCTATTGATCAGTACCACAGATGACATAAATATCTATTGATCAGAACCACAGATGAAATAAATATCTATTGATCAGAACCACAGATGACATAAATATCTATTGATCAGAACCACAGATGACATAAATATCTATTGATCAGAACCACAGATGACATAAATATCTATTGATCAGTACCACAGATGACATAAATATCTATCAATCAGTACCACAGATGACATAAATATCTATTGATCAGTACCACAGATGACAGAAATTTCTATCGATCTAATTAGCCTAATGTTTGGTCAAACATGCACAAGTGTTTTGGAATTGTTTCAATGGTAATACTTTGACGTTATCTCAGACAAAGTAATGTTATAACGTAGTGGGATACGTTGGTAAAATGTATTGGGCACTGTGCAGCATATATTATAAAAGTCAGAATAATCAATATTACAATGTGGATAGATGCTATATATTATAAAAATCAGGATAACCAATATAACTATGTGGACAGATGCATGGCTGGGACCAGTGGCTGTTTTCTTTAAAGTAGTAATGCTGAAGAAGCTGAAGTTGAAATTAACAGAATCATTATGATCGCGTTACGGACATACCCAGTTTCGTTTTTCTTCTTGATTAACGTTACCCCACTGAAAGTGTCTCAACCAATGTTTCGGTGGGGACTAGACGCAGAACAGAAGAGATGAAACAATCAAAGGCAAAGTTTTACGCCTATGTGGACATTTTTGAAAAAACTGCTCTGTTCAGGTAAATTTACAACATTAAAGAGCCACTTCACCGATTTTGCATTTAGCTTTGTATCAGTAGACAAATGGTAGTATTTTCCAATGACCCTCCTCCCACCCCTCAACTCCATCTGATAAGAGGCATATCTTGATTTTAGGTCAGGAAAAAATCCTCCAATGACGTAAAATGACGATTTTTACGTCATTGGAGGATTTTTTAAAAGAGGCTATGAGCTACAGACAGAAGTAGATGCCACTTCCGCATTTTTATCAACCCGCCCATATGGGGTGGGGCCTCGTCAAAGATTTTCAAAACAGTCCGTCAGCCATCTTGTTGTAGCTAAGGACCAGGTAGTGGAGAAATTCGAGTTTTAGACTAAACACAATGGCAGCAAGTAATTTTTAAGACCAATTGGAAGAAAGGGATTTTGAAGATCTGTTGCCCGAATCCGATGTTTGTGGCTGCCTGTACGAGCCGCAATACAGCGAAACACAGTTGCGGTTGACGGTGGAACAAGAGGCTGCTGCTGCAGAGGAGTGAAGCTTGCCTGGCGGTCATGAGGAAGAGCCCGTACAGAGTCGAGCTGGGGCGGACTGGTGGTGCCAGTGCTCTCGCTGTTCGCCTATGGACACAGATAGAGTCCTGCTCCTGTTGTGAATTTCAGCGATGCCATTTTCTTCTTGAAGAAATAACTGAATCTGCATTAGAAACGGGACTGCCAGCATGCGTAATAGAGCACCCCTGCTTTGATCCACACGAGTTTTTGAAACTTATTTCAGGATTCCGAAGGTCAATGGGAAACGCAAGCCAAAGCCCGCAGGGACAAACGGACGCTTCAGTATAAGTGAGTATTTATTTGTTGTTCACGTCAGTTAGCTGAGCTATCGGTTATATCCTATTGTAGGTGCAAATAGCTTGCGTTGCTAACGTTGTGCTTATTGTTTTCAGACAATATCGCCTAACAGCCTACCGTCATTTCGTGGAATGGGTCCTGCAAGGAGAGAAACTGGGGAAATGCTATATTGTCTTGTTTTGCCTGCCTGTGTTGTTCAGGACATCAGACAGAGATTTCCAGCTAGTGACGGACAATACTGTGGCTATCAAGAAACTGCTGAAGCTCTGGAAGAGCTGAGTGTGCAATTTTTATATTATGTTTAAAAACAATAAAAGTTAAACGTTTATAATGTATTACTTTGATTTACAAAAGCGTACAGGGAAATATGAAGAAATGTATATACTTTTATTAATTACAAACTTGGGGTGGTTGATAGCCCGCAGCCACTGTTTGCACCGCTCTAAATGTTCAACGGGAAAACGACGGAAACTAACTACATGTCCTTTCCTTGTGTTGGATGTACATCCCGGTACAACGCAAGGCTAGAATTTAAATTACTTTATCAAGAAACTCGTCACGGTGACTCATGTTAACCGGTATCTTGTTTTCCAGTCAATTAGCAAGTAGCTAGCCTTCCCTTCTGCCTGCCCTCTCGAGCCGGTAGGCGTGGCTTGGGATTGCATTCGTAGAGCAGCGAAACAAGGGCATTCTGGGATTTGGTGTATTTCATCCACATGATCCAAAAACACATTTTAATCTTTTTCTCTGACTAGAAGGCACAAATGTCAAAAATGCTTTCACATTTCTACTACATAAGTGACCACGATAAGTGAGAAAAAATATATATTTTCGGTGTAGTTGCCCTTTAACAATGACTGTATTTTCTGATGAATTTTATTGAACAAAAAATGTTTTCATTTAAAAAAACTGAGATTTTTCTGAGTAATTCCAAACTGTTGAAAGGTAATGTATAAATAAATATGTTTAAATATTTTTATGGTTCTTGCAATAGCCCGGCTGTAGTCTTGCTACACTCTTACCGAGGAGATCACGTCAGCTTCCATTTTTATTGTCTCGACTTCTCCCCAGGTTGCCCTTGGTTGTGTAGAAAAAAAGCAAGAGCCCAGCAATTATCTCAATCTTCTAATAGGTAGAGAGACACGTCATAACTGAAATGCACGTTTTCTACAATTCAACACTTTTTTGCCATGACCTGTGCCATGCTGGTGAAAGGGCCAACATAATACTTTGGGGCCCCACAGAAACAAGGGCTCCTGGGCACTGACAGCTACAATTACCGCAAGTGAAACCTGTCAAGTTCAGATAGCTGGATATCTAACAACCGAATAATTGTTAGCGGGCATGCCTAAATGAGGAATTATCTGCTAATCATATAACAGGAGAAAAACTGCCGTTGCCCCTTCTGCTTGTGAAAGTAGCAACTGAAGTAGCAACGAAGGCGAGGTCTCCTTTAATTGAATTGGACATTGGATTGCATGCATTTACAGCACCAATATTTACTCAGTGGAAAGCTCAATATTTATTTAGCTCATTAGTTTGCTATGGATTTTATTCTCTTGTGTGTTTACCACTGCAACGTAATAAATGCATTAGAAGATACAGTATGTATTTACACATGACTCATAGTTATTCCTACATTCTGTTTGACTGGGGAATAATTGTTTTACTAAACAGTGGCCCTCAGAAACAGTTTAGTGCACACAGAAATATGTCAAAAACATTTTCCAAAACTAGCAATCGTACATCCCTAGGCTGAATCAGGACAGTAAGAAGTGAAGTGGTAGATTTGTTTCATGCTTGTATTTAAGGGTACACAGTAGAGTTACAGGAGAAGCAGAGTTTAAACAGTTGATGAAGTACAGTGAATGAATGACAGGTCAAAGTCGAACCTAAAAATATATCCAAAATGAACGTGTTTCGCCCACTTCCGTCTCACGTTTGTCTTTTTAAATCCCGAAATGGAAGTTGATTGAATTCGATAGAACACCTCTAATTGATTGATTCTTGAGTGTCCATATCGGTCTGTATTTCCATGTTCCAGGTGTGACGCCGATGCCAGATGTGATGCATGGGCACTATGGCTTGAGTCCGACACATTGAACATGAGATAGAAGAGAATGTTTCAGCTGAAAAGTTGTTGTGTGCTCGCGGTTTGACTCGAGCAAGCAAGCAAACGCGTGACAGGAAAACAACTCGACAAGCAAGCGGGTTCTGTTACGAATTCGCAAAACGGATATTCCGCAAGAACGATTATGCACAGAGAGAGCGGAGAATTAGAGGTGTCCGGCGTCGCCGTTGGAAACCAACGCCCTCTGCCAATCCTCTCTCTCTCTCGCAGAGGCGTGTTCACGCTAATTTCCGTCAGCGATTTTTGCGAATGTCAGACGGACGGGCCAAACGCTGACTGAGTGCGTTGACGCCATCACACCCGGTTCAGTCACGAAAGAAGCAGTCAACTTTGCGGTCATGAAAAATGGAATCAGCACCAGCTGAAAAATAGTCAACGCACAAATCTAGCGCAAGTTCTACTGACGGTTGGTTTCACCCTACAGGCACGAGTTGTCAACACAACTATAGGAAATACTGTCAAGTCCTCCTAAATAAACTATTTAACCGACCATTGGCGTCTTCGGAGTGAATCTTAGAGTGAACTTGGAGGTCTTCTCTCTGTAGTTTGTTTGTCCTCAATGACTGAGCACCTCCAAGTCTTTTCAGGTGCTCCCAATTAGTGACAATCCCGGTCACGTGACAAGCAGCCAGTTTGCTCCTGCTGGTGCACTCTGGGAAATGTAGTTTTTTAGGCATTTCTGTGGTTCAGCTCAACAAATACCATGGAGACCACGTAGCGTTGAGGAGCACTCTGATGATCGAGAGGTGAGGAAGCTTCTCCAACACAACCGTGCTCAACCGTCATATGCAAATGAGCGAAATGTTAAGCTCAGATGAGGTCATGCAGGAAATGAATGGAAGCGCCAATTGGCTGTGATCATTCCCCAACCCACCCAGATAGATCACCAAGTGATTGGCAAAACCCACGGCAGAACGCTGTTCACGCAAACAAACTCTAGTGCTTCTCCAGACTTGCAGTGCAGCAGTGTTTCAATTAATTGAGCTACGTGTGTAAATTGGAAAATTAAGCGGTAAATATGTCTAGTAGCATGTAAACTTTACCTCAAAATATCTACTGACGTATTACAGCAAACCTGAAAATACTGAATGTAGAAAAAAACCTGGCATGTCCGTAAATATAATACATTTATAGAATCGCTCACCTGTCTCCTGTTATTTTTTTTAACTATGTCTTTAGGTTGGAATGTTCCGGTTGGTGGCCAACCCGTGGGTTGTTGCATCTTCTGTTGTTTTGGCACTGCTGTCTATTCGTAATTATGTAAAGAATCATTGAATACTGTTGAAGGTTGTGTCATATTACAGTTTTTAGCAATCCCTTTGACCATTATCTCAGAACCTTAATGTCATTTTCCACAACTCTAGACACAAAACTCACAACATTAAACACTTGTAACACAGGCTCTCCAATGTTCAAAACATTGCATTGTGCATTCATATCTTTAAAGATACCTTGCATTTGCACAATCAATGGTTCAAACAATAGATTTATCATGGAATACCATGGGTACATTGATTTAGATCACCCAGACAAAAGATACACATAGTTTCACTAGTTAGTTGTTTGTCCAATCATTAGATATTGGTGTACAAAATTGATGATACCTGTTCCATTATGGTACTACAAGCAAATGTAAATGTACTTCTGTGGTAAAGAGAATAGTACAAACACAGAAATATATTACTGTAATGAAATAGAATCTAATCACAGCATATGTTTATTTGAATCA